>PVIR01011412.1:0-47416 GCA_004026965.1 Petromus typicus
CCTGGGTCTTGTAAGACAGAAGCATAAGACAGCCTCTTACTCCCTTTATTTGGAATGAAACTCAAGATCTTGTGTTTGCCAGGCAGGTTGCAGCACCACTGAGCTACATCCCCAGGCCCTGTGTCTCATTTAATCCTAATGATGGCCTGATAGGTAAGATACTTTGCATGTATTACAGATGGCTGATTCAGATTCTCAAAGAGTAGCTGACTTGCACAGGGATGCAAATTAGCTGCTCTGACTTCGTATCTTTGCTTTTACAGTTTACAAACAGCAGATTCTATGAGAACTCAGAGTGGTTGCCTTTCAGCTACATGTTAAAATATTGTGAAGGGTGTGGCAGTGTCTCATCTAAAGGCTATGATCATCCTGAACATTCCATAGTTAGTCCAAATTCCTGGAAGAAATTAGAATTCTTATCTGGTTGTCAATCATATAAATTTTGTTGAGAGGTCAGCCTCAAGTTCCATTACACATTTTGGCTAAGAGGGAATTTTTCTTTAAAATTTAAAAATCTTCAAGCACTTTACTGATATTCAGAACTACAGTTTCTGACAGAAAACATTTAGCTCACACCTAGACTAAATTCTATTTCTGGTCCAAAAGTAATACTCATTTCTCAGTGTGATACTGCAGGAATGACATGATTGAGAGGATTCTTCACTGACTTGATGCCAGAGAGCAACCTAGGGAACAGTTTGACCACTGATAACATTCCACCATTAGAAGTCTAAGTCAGCTGTGAGCAGTTTGATCATAAATTTTTCGTTTTCTTAAACTTCTGTCTCCTTTTTTCCCCACAGGTTTGTAAAAGAATGGACTTGGTTTGCCAGAGAATGTTGAATCAGGGGTTTCTAAAAGTGGAGAGGTACCATAACCTGTGTCAGAAGCAAGTGAAAGCACAGCTCCCAAGGTATGCTGTAATGGCCAGTGGCATTCATTGACAGTTCAGGTGTTTTGCTTTTAACTGATTTTTAATTAGTTTTTAAATCTTATAAGTTTTTATGTTAAGTAGCTCCCACTTTTTGTAAGGAAGAACACACAGACCACAGTGGTTTCTATTGTCATTTGGTTTTCTTGGGCATTCCAGCCAAGGGAAGAAAAGGATATAAAAGATTCAAATGTGAAAAGATGAAGCAAAGCTCTCTCTGCTTAAGGAGAACTTGTTCTTGTATGCCAAAAATACACTAATGAATTATTAGAGCAAATAAATGAGATATGAGATCAGTATTCAAAAATCATTTGTGTTATACAGTAATGTTGGGTCTGGTAACTCACGCCCACCAGCAATTAGTACCACATGCTACAATGCTGGACATGGAGGCTCATGCCTCTAATCCCAGCATTCAGGAGGCAGGGACAGGAGGATTGCTGAGTTCGAGGCTGAGTTCAGGACCAGCTTGAACTACATAGTAAGACCTTGTCTCAAAAAACTAAAAAAAAAAAAAATAATTTGTGTTTCTACAGACTAGTTGTGAACAATCTGAAAATGAAATTTCAAGGACAGTTCTATGCATAATAATGTCAAAAAGAAAAAGTGCTGAGTAAGAAATTCCATGAAAGAAGCATGAGACTTGCATACCAAATATACTAAACATTGTTGAAAAAATTAAAGGAAGGCTATTCCATGTTTTTTGTTTTTGAGATAGAGTCTCACTGTATAGTTCAGACTGGCCCTGGACTCACTATGTATCTCAGGCCAGCCTCGGAACTCACAGCAGTCCTTTTGCCTCTGCCTCCCGAGTGCTGGGATTACAGGAGTGAGCTACCACGTCCAGCCATGTTTATGGATTGGAATGCTTTGTTTTGTTAAAGGAGCAGTATTCCCAAATTGACCTATATACACACAGTGCAATTGCTGTCCCAGCCCTAGCTGTCTTTTTTATAGAACATGACAAGTTGATACTAAAATTCCTATGGAAATACAAGAGGTTCAAAACAGTCTTGAATAATAGTAGCAATATTTGAGGACTAACACGTCCTGATTCCAAAAGTTCCCATCCAGCTGCTCTCCTCAAAACCATGTAGTGAGGTATAAGCATAGAAATACAGATTGATGACATACAATTCAGAAAATAAACTTTTGTATTTTTTAGTCAGTTGATTTGCAACAAGGATGCAGAGAAAATTGAATGAGGAAAGAAAAGTGTTTTCTACAAATGATCCTAGTAAAACCAAATATCTGCATGTAGAAGATGACATTGGACCCCATCTCACACTGTGTAAAGACTATAGGCCTAAGTGGAAATGTCCACATAACTCCAGAACCCTTAGAAGATGACATATAGTAAGTCTTCATCAAAGTAGATTAGACAGAGCTTTGTTATATGTGGTGATAAAAGTATGAGTGAAGGAAAAAGAAAGATGTGGGCAACTTGATATCAAAATTTTAAATTTTATGGCTGCAAGGGATCCATGAAGAAAGTGAGGGCTGGGATATATTTTGATAGAGAGCTTCCTTGCCATGTGCAAGGCTCTAGGTTCAGTCCCCAGTATGGGGATAGGAGGGAGAAAGTACCAAGACACCCCAGAGAAGGGGAGAGAAATACTGGGATCACATACCTGCTAAGGGATGTATATCATATCCAGGTCATATGAAGAACTCATAGACGATCACCAAAGTAAAAGTGGGCAAACAATTTCAGTAGACATTTTTCTCCAGTAAAATATGCTGATGGGCAGTGAGCATGTGGGAGAGGTTCAGGGCAGTGTGTTAATCAGGGAAGTCTGAGTGAGACACATCATGAGAGCAGTGTGGCTGTTCTCTAGAAGTTAAAGACTTGCTTGTGATCCAGAAGTTTTCTAGGTATATACTCAGGAGAAATTAAAGCAAAAGTATGCACAACACTCTGGGTTCGATGGGGGCACAGCAAAAACGAAACAAAATCCAATAACCAAAGTGTTGAGCAACCGGTTATCCATCAGCTAATAAATGAAGTGATGAAATTTCCAAACAGTACAGTATTGTCAGCTATGAAAAGACATACCCTGGAACATGAATGAGCCATGAGAACTCGGCAAAGTAAAGAAGACAGACAAAGCTGCCCATTATAGGATTCCACTTATATGAAGAGTTCAGAGTAAGCGAATTTATGAAGTAGAAAGTGGATTAGGGATTGGCAGAAAAAGAGTGACTGGAGATGAAAATGTTTTGTTAGACAAGTGGAAATTATTATGTAACTGAATATACTGACATAAATTGCACACTAATTATGTTTGAATTACCTGTGAGTAAAACTGTCTTATGGTGGTAAGTTTTATGAGCACAAATGTACTATCTTGCCTGTGTCTATGTGTTATATAGGCCTTAGACTTGTTAGAGCCCCCCAAAAAGAAGAAAAATGTCATTTTTTTTTCTTTGCAATATTGGTTATCAAACCCAGGGTTCTGTTTATGCTAGGCAAGTCCTGTATCACAAAGCTAAACCTCTGCCCTAATTTCTTTTTCCCCTGTATCAAGGATCAAACTCAGGACCTTGTGCTTGCCAAGCAGGTGCAAGAGTATCACTGAGCTACAATCCCAGCCCCATTTAATTTCTTTTCAATATAAAGTGATTTTTATTTTTCAAATATTTTGTCAGTGAGTGTTGATCCTTTGAGGGATTTCTTTGTATAGTGGTTCATTCATTATTATGATTATCACCCCATTATAGATTTCCAAATTCAAATAGCAATGTTAAATTGTTTCATTAAAGCCTTTCACTTGCTTAACATTTTAATCTACAGTACTGCTTTAGTGGATGCTATTTATTTATTATTATTTTAGGAGAGAATCAGAAAGGAGAAACCACTCTTTAGCTCGTCATGCAGACATCCTTGCTGCTGTGGAAACAAGGCTGTCACTGTTAAATATGACTTTTATGAAGTATGTGGATTCCAATCTCTGTTGCTTTATCCCAGGAAAGGTAAAGTAGAACTGCTTGCCTGTAATATCTGTATTATCCTGTGTCAACTGTAACAGGTATAAACTTGAAAAATAGAATTGCTTCTGCTTCTCTGAGTTTCTTTGAATAGATCTATTTATTTTCTGTACAGTTATCAATATGATAAATGTGATCTTTCCATTGAGTGTGCTAGTCGATGTACTGTTTTTTGTTTTTTTTTTTTTCTCTTTTTTTTTCTTTTTTAAAGGTTTTTTGAGACAGGGTCTCGCTTTGTGATTCAGGCTGGCCCTGACCTCAGCCTCCAACTCACATCACAGCAATCCTCCTGCCTCTGCCTCCTGAGTGCTGGGATTATAGGCGTGAGCCACCATGCCCGGCACTGTGGTATGTGGTACTGGTTGCTGCTGGGGTGAGTCTCCACGCCCATTATTGTTATGTGGTTACCAGGGATCGAACCGGGTCCTTGAGCTTGCAAGACAGGCGCTGGAACCACTGAGCTGTATCCCCGGCCCCGATGTACTGTTAACTCTGATATTCTACAGAGAACCTAACAAGCTCAGGTTCAAGTGCTGACCACTAGTTAAGATACCAGAGGTACTACAGTGGACATGGTGGGTTGTCCTGCGTTTGAGATTGGTACACTGTGGGGAGGGAGTAGGAGCTTCAGTCAGCTATAACTTAAGCAGTGGGGAGGTCTGTGGCCAAGTTCCTAGGGCTGCCAGAGACTGCATTACTTACCACCTGGCTGTCACAGAAGACATGGCCAGCCTCTCCTTGGTTCTTGAGCAACAGGCACAGCCAGTTATTATGGTGTCTTTGTGTGTGATAAATGGCTCAAAGTCCAGCAGATGCCTGCTGCTGTGGAAACCTATTGCTGTTTCTTTTCTTTGGAGTGTACCCCCAAGCTAAAAGCAGCAGTGGGCATAGATTTTGTGCTGTAGATGTTATGGTCCTTCTACATGTGCCCAGGGCAGCTCCTTTAGTGTAGCCCTCATCTGGCTCCAATAGGACAACAGCTAGGAGGAGCTGGCTCCTCCCTTTGTGTCACAGCATGGACGTCTCCCTATTCCCTTCTCTTGTCCTAGCTGCATCTTATGTTTGTGAGGAACTGTCATTTCCATGATCTCATTTACAGCTGTGCATAGTAGATGGAGCAAAAATGACTTTCTCTCCTTTATTGATAAGAAAGTTGAGGGCCAGGAATTTAACTCAGTGGTTCCAGCTCCTGCCTTGCAAGCACAAGGTCCCTCGTTCAATCCCCCAGTACATACCACAATACCAGGCATGGTGGCTTCATGCCTGCAATCCCAGCACTTGGAAGGCAGAGACAGGAGGAGTGCTGAGTTCAAGGCTGAATTCAGGACCAGCCTGGACTACAAAGCGAGACCCTGTCTCAGAAATAAAGAAAAGAAGTTGAGGTCCAGAAGAGGAGTTGATTTGATGAAAATTAAACTCTGAACATCTGATTTCTGAATTGTCTTCCTTATTTTCTTTCTCTTTTCTTTACTAGTACCCAGAACTTCACAAGAATTTATCTTAAATTTTTTTCTCTTGCATACCTGTACTTGAGTGAAGTAACAAAAAATTTTTTGTTCAGCTGGGATTTTTTGTTTTTAAAAAAATGCCTTTATAGCTCATATTTCCTAGTACTTTCAATTTTTGTTGCTAGCATTTTTTTTATTACTTAGGCAAAATTTCTAACTTACCAAGAATTTGTAATACTTGGGTTGTTTTACTTCTTATCCTTAAACTTTTCACACACTTTCTTTGGAATATAAGCATGTGGCATTTAATATCCACTTTCTGAAATAAAGACATTATGCAGTTGGCTTTCCATTCCTGTTCAAATGCCTGAGATAATCTACTTGCAAAAAGAGATTTGGTTTGCTCATCATTGTATAGATTTCATTCCTTGGTCACTTGACCCTGTGGTTTTGAGCCTGTGGTAACACAGTGCATCATGGCCAGGGTGGGTGCACAGCACAGAGGTGATGGGCCCCTCATGATGCCATCCCTCCAAGGGCATGTGTCCAGTAACACTCCTTCCCGTAGGCTTGGCCCTCCCCTCTCATAGCTCCGCTGAGGGCCAAGACTTGTGTCTTCTAGGGACATTCCAAAACCAGGCTGTAACAAATATCATACAACTTCATTTTCTCTTGTGTATCATACAGTCTTTTTTAAAAAAAAAAATCAGTTCTTTCTATAGAGTCCATTATAGAAACAGCAGAATAAAAATAATCCAAAGAGGAGAGCAAAATTTTTAAAGGTGGGTAGAAAAGTTAAGAGGACTCATTGCTTCTTTGACTTCTCGTTGGTCTCCTCTCAAGGATCCTTGTTCTCCTCCACCGAGAGCTTCTAGCTTTTCAGCATTAGCATCTTTGTCTGGTCTCTTCTCTGTGAACTCAGAGGCTCAGCAGGTGCTGCTAGTGACTCTTGCTGGGAGATTCAGTGATGTGGTCACCTAAACCCAAGGAGCAAGAGACTGAGTGCTCTGAGAAAATAAGAGCCACCACAATGTACCTTTAGTTCCTCATAAGTTCCAGAGAGTTGTAACTCCACTGGTCAGCTGGACATGGGGCCAGTAACAGTGAGCTGTCCACATCCCCTTGAAGCTGCCACAGCCCCTGGAAGGTTCTGTGGTAGACAAAACGAGCACCTGCCTGGGGCTGCAGTCAGGTGTAGAGTGAGTCTGTGTTTAACAACCTCGATTCAGAGACTGCATGATTGCTCTGCCCCCAAGATCATGCTCCTGGGTTATTAAAGTTCAGTAGTCACTATACTTTTAAGTATAAAGGCTCAATTTTGTGGACTTATACAGAATGTACTCATTTTGTTAAAATTCAGATCTACTGTCAGCATCTTATCTCACAGGTTATTAAGTCAATCTGGGTAATAACAATTTAGTTTAGATTGATTGCCAGATATGTACCACGGTTTGGCCACTGTAGAGGTTGGCAGCCATATTTTGGTTAGACCAGATAGTAAATATGTCTCCTCACAACTACTGAAGTCTGAGAAGCAACCATAGACAATTGGTGGTAAATTAATGAGTGTGCAGGCTGGGGATTTAGCTCAGTGATTCCAACGCCTGCCTTGCAAGTGCCAGGGCCCAGGTTCGATCCCCAGTAACTACATACAGCAGTGCCAGGCATGGAGATTCACGCCCACCAGCAGTCAGTACCACACACCACACTGCCCGGCATGGTAGCTCATGCCTGTAAACCCAGCACTTGGGAGGCAGAGGCAGGAGGATTATTGTGAGATCTGGGCTCGCCTGGACTACATAGTGAACTCAGGCCCAGCCTAAACTACAAAAGGGGACCCTGTCTCAAAAAAAAAAAGAATAGTGTGCATTTGTTCTGATAAAGCCTCATTTACAAAAACAGGCACAGACCAAATAGGGCCATATTTGGTGAACCTTGACCTGTCTCATTGAACTTTGGACCATCATCTCTCAGAATTAAGATGTCATTGATAGTTAGCTTAGTGTGAGTTTCTCAGCTTTCCTATCTGGAGTGGAAGTTGTGGTTTGTGTAATAATCTCATGTCTCTAAAGTTCCCATGTCCTGGAGAGTTTATACTGCCTGTGAGCAGTGGACACCTGATCATTCTGGGATGAATGAAAAACAATTCAAATAGTCCCTGTTCCTAAGCCTCACCCGTAATCCTAGTAAACCTTGTGTTCCTACTGAAACACAGTGGTCCCTGAAGTTAGGATTTTCACGGAGTAAATGATTTTTGTAAGGTTGTGAAACTGAGTGTCTCTAAATAGACCAAAGCTGTATATATTATGTGTGGTCGGTTTGTTTTTAAGAAAACTGATAGGGTAAATTTTGTTATGAGATCCAGTAATTATATACTTCTGCTTTTATTCATTCTTTACATGTATATTTTATTTGTCTCAACCATTTGAAAATAAGTTAGAGATACATGATATTTGAAGTATTTCAATATATTTCCTAAGAACTAGAATATTTAACCATAATACAAATACAAAAAATCAGAAAAATTAACAAATTCTCTTCATTGAAAAATTACATTCAGATTTCATCACTGTTCAAATACTACTCCTAGCAGTTTTCTTTCTCAACCTAGAATCTAATTGAGGGCTGTGGATGGACTCCCAGATTGAGCTGGAGACAGTTTCTAGATTCTCTTTATTTTTGTCTTTTTGAGCAGCACATGTCAGTTGTTTGGAAGAAGTCCTTCAACTTAAGTACAGTATATCTAATGTCTCCAGAAGGTTGCAACTTTGTTTCTTTTAAATTTGGTTTTAATGTGAAGATGCTTTTAAAAATCAAAATTAGTTGTGGGCACTTCTTACATTTACTATAATTATCCCAAAATAAATATATTCATCCATGTGAGCCTTTAAGATGGAAGAAGTGGATTTCCGTGTTGAATGTTCAGATTCCTCTTCCCCACTCCACCCATTTGTCTTAACCAGGGAGTTCCAATCATCTTTTTAGGTGCTATAATTTTAAATATAAGTGGAGAGCAGAGAATGAAACTAGTATATAACCAAAAACAAACAAGAAGAAAACAAGCCTTTCACGAAGTCATGTGAGGCTAGAAAACTTCAAAGAAACTATAAGGAAAATTAAATATACGTTAACACATACCATGTGAAGAATGTTCAAAGTTTTTAATTATTTAGGTTTTTGAAGTGTTCAAGAAAATTTTTAAAAATTAAGTAAAAGAGGTAAGTGGTGAAGTTATCTAAAGTAAAACAACAACAGCAGATATGTAGAGCCAGGTGTGGTGGCACACACCTCTCATCCCATCACTTGCAAGCTGAGGCAGGAGGTCACTGCAAGCTGGAGTTCAGCTCGGGTCATGTAGTGAGTTTAAGGGCAGCCTGAACTGCATAGTGAGACCTTGTCTTAAAAGAAGATGGAAAATAAAATATAGATTCATTAGTCTAATCAGACTTTTGTTTACTAAACAATAGATTATAGAAGATTCTCCACCCACAATAGCCTAAAGGCTCAAATGATAATATTTCATTTATTACTGTGCTGATTTGAGCGTGAGCAAACTGTGCTAAAAAAGGCAATAGCTGTTCGTTGTATTTGCTCTTGTCCTATTTTCTTAAAATGTAAAAATACATTTCAAGCTGGATATAGTGCACACCTGTGCCCCAGCACTCTGAGAGCCTAGGCAGAGGGAAGGAAAGTTTAAGCCTTGCCTGGAATGACTTAGTGAGACCCTGTCTCAATCAGTAACATATTTTATGATCTGCATTCCAGGTAAGATTCACTTTGTGACATATTATTTTAGAGGTGAAGAAACAGCCACTAAGTACCCTGGCTGAAGTCTGTGTTCTTTCCACAAGACTTCAAAATAATGTCTGGGAAGTGACCAAACCTACTCAAGAAATGAATTATTTTTTAAATGTGACAGGTATGTGCTTTTATGCTGTTGCAGATGCTGACAACTCTGAGAGAAGCTGTGTGGTTTTTCCACATACTGATGTTTTTTTCCTTCATCTCATTCCCTGCTCATAGGTTTTGGAAAGAAGAAAGAAACTTTTAAATTTTATTAACATTCATATAAATTTTTCACCTTTTACATTTTATTAACAATGTGGATTATCCATCTCGTTGACTAAAAGCTTTGTATAATATGAAGATTTGAAAGTGTTACCTTTCTTAGTGGAAAATTTGAGCAGGTATAAAAAAGTAACCTTGTTTTCACACTATTGGAAGAATAAACAGCAAAGAGTATTTCATGATGTATATATATAATTTAGTATGAGGTAGCAATGCCTGTGAGATATTTCGATCTGAAGTTTATTCTGAAGAATAACTTATACCCCTAGTACAGGTAGTGGGCCATAAAGCTACCCAGTGCAGCTTTCCAGCCCATCTCCGCCCTTGCCCACTGAGGCCCTGGCCAGCCCTGCTTCTTCCCTGCCTGGTTGCCACCTCCTGCTACTTCCTGCCTGTGATCTTGAGCTTACTCTGACCTGCCTGCTGCTGTAGACAGATCTTATCTCTGCTTTTGTATTTTCACACAACACTTAGATTTCCTGGAACTTTTCACAGTCTGACTCCTGTTTTGCTGTTTACAGGTCTTTCAGGAAGCCTGTCTTCTACTACCACATATCTAAATCTTCTCATGCCTGAACCATTAGCAATAATCATTCCCAGGCTAGCTCAAACATTCTGTGAATATTCTGCCGCTATTTATGTCCATAAACATAATAGCTAGATCTCTATTAATAAAGGTGTGAGTGCTTTATTAAACCTGCAAGTACAATTTTAAATACTGTATATTTTTAGAAATCACTCTCAATAGAAATCCTGTTAACTCTAACCTAGGCATTTAGTCTGGCCTCTGAAAACTGTAGTGTTGAATGGAATTTAACCCTGGAGCTTGCCTCTGTATAGATATGCCAGCCTTAAGTGGTTACAGTACTGGACCATGTGTTTTGAAGATCTGCCATCGGCCACACTGCTGGGCTCTGGGAATCTGACTGAAGCTGGCTATGAGCTCTTCTGTCCTGGAGCTTTCTATGATTCTGAGAAGACAGATTAACAAAAAGATGAATTTGCAACGTGCGTTATGGATCTGAAAAGATAAGAAAAGTTTGATGGTGATGTTAACATGATTTAAATTGAAAGAGGCTCGGAGAAGACTACTCAGAGAAACAGATGTTGCTGAGACCTCAGAAGGTGCAAGGAAGCTGAGTGTGGTGGCACATGCCTATAATCCCAGCACTTGGAAAGCTGAAGCAGGAGGATCATCACTGTTCTGAGGCCAGCCTGAAATATATAGTGAGACTAAATCAAAAAAATGAAAGAAGAAAGAAAAAGAATAAGCAAGGAATTTGGCTTGGAAGAGAAACACAAGGAGAATATTTCAGCAGGTCATAATTTGTAAACACCCTGGGTACCAAGATGGGGGCTGACAATTCACAAAGATAGTAACCATTTTGTGACTCTAGGTGCAATATCTTGGTTTTGGGGACAACAGTGAAGCATTATGGTGGTTTTCTCAAAACCTTGGTTAAAAAAAACAGCTGTTGTGATCAATTAATATTCTAGCACCAGCATGTAAAATATCAGTCAGTATGGAAACCATTCACTCCTATTTTGGGTCATCTTCTTTTTTGTTTTTGATTTGCTTGTTTTTGAGCCAAGGTTTCACTTTGTAGTTTAGGCTTGCAGCAACCCTCTCAAGTATTGGGATTATAGGCATACACCACCACACCTGGCTTTGATCATATGTGTGTATGTATGTATATATGTATGTATGCAGTTTTTGAGATAAGCTTTCACTGTGTAGCCCAGGCCTACCTCAGACTCATAGCAGTCCTCATGCCTCAGCCTCCAGAGGGCGGGGATTACAGGCATGTACCACCACATCCAGCTTTTTACTCATTTATTTTGAGAGTATCACATAATTTTGATGGCTCTAACCTTCTGCCAGTTTTCCTAAAAAGTATGTAAGATAAAACTAACTCTGGTAGCTATTTTCCAAAAGTAATTGTAGATTCTAGGCTTGTATCCTGCTGTTGAGAGATATCTATGAAATACTGTTTCCAGCACTTGACCTCCCTGACAAGCCCCATGAACCTGACCTTGGGACCATTACTGTCACTGTTCCTCCTGCTTCTTACTTGATCTTATCCCATGTAACCAGAGAAGGCTTTCCTGCCCCTCTTACCCTGGAGGACAGTCACGTGTAACTCTTTTTCTTGTGGCACTATCTGAAATTATTTGTTCACTTAATTTCATAAGAATAACAATTTTTATCATCTCTTCAGTTTTTTTTAACCCAATGTGCCGAGCCATGACATGTACACAGATCATCCTAGTCAGTCGAGTGACTTTTGTCTTAACAGTGTGGGATGGAGATGGGGAACTTTTCATAGCTTCGCCCTTCCAGCCTGCTGCAGCCGGATGTGCTCACACAGGTGCAGCGAGCCTGAGGGGAAGTGACTTCAGTTTTCTTCTTAATATAGGTAGTGTTTCTAACATAGTAGTTGAATAAGTTATTGAAACAAAAATTACGTTCTTCTGAAGTCAGATCCTTAAGAAGTGGTAATGCCAGAAACCTGACGTCATCCCTGGTAAGGCTCAGCTTCAGTGCTGCCCTGCTCAGTTAGTGATCACCGCGTTCCTCTCAGCACCCACACCTGCAGTCTTCTCCCTCCAGCTGCTTGCAGTCAGTGTTACCCTAACCAGACCATCTCATCTCTCATTGTGCCTTCCTCTGCCCGGCCAGTTCCCACATACCTCTCTAGGCTCACACCTGGGCTCAGCACTCTTCTCTGGAGACCACCACTGTTGTTGACATTTGCTGAGTGCACATCATTGCAGACTGCACCAGGCTGCAGGCTTAAGCTCAGACAGGTACTCTTCTAGGCTGTGACTCCAGCAGTACTCAGCCAGATAAGGGAAGGAGATCTAGGACAGGTCATGAGTGGGGGCTGCCTGGGTAGTGCAGTGGTGTGGCTGTGTGTAGCTCAAGGTTGTCTGGGTCCAGATGATGCAGTGTGGTGATTAGCCCTGCTCTCTGTACAGCATCTCAGATGGGAAGTGTCAGCTTCAGGTCTCTGCAGACACCTTAGGAAGAACTCGGGTGGCTTTCGGGAAGAAAAGCTGGGAGCTCAAATGCCCGAAGCAGTTCAGTGCCTTTCTAGCAAGAGAATGGCACTGGGGCTATAAGAACTTCCCCTTGTCTGTGCATGTTTTGCCTTATATTTCCCTGCTGCAGTTGTTGCTAAGACAGGATCTTTGCTACCTTTTGGTGATAACAAGAAAGCATGGTTTGAGGAAACCTTTTCTAAACCACAGCAGCTCTTAGAGGACCAAACTTCAAGGGATGGAGCACATGCAAGCAGTGCAAAAGGGAGAAAGCTCTCAGGCTTTGGAGAGCAGAATCACATGTGGAGGATTAGTAACATAGGGTTTGGGAACACTGCTACCGCACTTCTCCCATACAGGATTTAATTTCTTTGTTTAGTCTTCTGGCTTCGTTAGCAGTTTGTAAGCCCTTCTCTGCACCACTTATACGTACATATTTCTCCAGTTACCCTATGTTGTCTTTTAAGGAAAGAACACTATTTGTCCTGATTTTTTAGCCCCTGGCTCATAAAAATCCCTGATTCATAAAAGGCGCGTAGTAAGCTGGTTGTGTTGTCACACACTGTAATCTAAAGTGCTAATGAGAACTAACTCATTGTTTCAGGTGATCGATGAGATTTACCGTGTGTTGAGATATGTCAATTCTACCAGAGCCCCACAGCGAGCTCATGAAGTCCTCCAAGAGTTAAGGGATATCTCCTCCATGGCCATGGAGTACTTTGATGAGAAGATCGTCCCAGTTCTCAAGAGGAAACTGCCAGGATCGGATGTGTCTGGAAGGCTCATGGGCTCTCCTCCAGGTAGCTGTCTGTTAGAGTAGTGACATGCAGGCCTAGTTTTGTAACTTAACTTTTTTTTACCCACTTAACTGTATCTTAAAATTTTCTGTTAGTAAACATGTATTGTCAACATTATTATTAGTGACAGATTGATATAAAGAATCTCCTGCGTGGTGTTAACCACCCCAGTCCATCCATGGTTTTTTAGTTATTTCTAATTAACTGATAATAACTTATTAGTTTATTTGTGGTAGTGTTTGGCTTTAGGTGAGTTTGGTTTTGTATTGGTGCTGGTTGCTGAGCCTTGCTAAACATGTGCTCTACCACTGAGCTGCAACCCTAGCCCCATATCTAGTTTTTCAGTTAAATTATAATCTGTAGAACAATTTTATGAGCAGATCTTTGTACATATTCACAGCTATAGACCTACAATAAGTTTCACTAAAGTAGCACTGTTAGGTTAAAAGTTATATTTATTTGCTTAAATATTTAGGAATTCTGGTCACTTAATAGTCAGTTTTTAAAAGCAGAATTAAGCATACCAGATAAAACCCAAAACACTTCATGAAAATAATCCAGTAAATTACCTCATCTGTTCCAGAGTCTGGCTGCTTCTTTAAGAGCTAGTGCACCTAAGACTCTTAAACGCTATTGCTTCTCTGGCAGTTATTTTGCAAAAATATATTAGATCCTAGAGATTTTATATTCTCAGTCCTTGCAAATACTTCAGGTTGGGAGAGGTGGCTTAGTAAGCCTTTTTCAGATTAGTTAGCACACCACAGTGCTCTGTGGGCTAGGTGCGTCTCTGATTTAATATAGAACTACATACAGGATCTTAGCTTTGAACACTTGTTATGTGCACACCACTGTGGTGCGTCTTGTGAACACTAAAAAGATCCGCTATTGCAACTGGTAAGGTCTGTCCAGGTTCCAGGTTAAATTATTGTAGGCAGGAGAAACCCTTTAAGGCAGTGTCCACACAGCAGAAGCAGAGTCCTGAGGAGGGTAAAATCTGGATGGACTGGGGTGGTTGACACCATGCAGGAAGGAAGAAGGGCTCTGACTGTTGGAACACATGGAAGTTGGGTAGAATAAGTGGAGAGGGAGAGGAGAATGTCCCTCACGTAGCTTAGTGTTGTGGTTAATTGCATGTACAAGGAGAAGATGAGCATCCAGATTTAGGGAAGCAATAGGCTATCTGGGTTTTTTGTTTGTTTGTTTGTTTTTTGTTTTTTCAAAAAATCAATAGGAGAGAAGATTTAAATGCTGGGTGTGAAGGCCCACACCTGTAATTCCAGCACTTGGGAGGCTGATGTAGGAGGATTGCAGGAGTTTGAAGCCAGTCTGGCCTACATAGTGAGGGAGATAAGGTTTCAAAAAAAACCCCTCCATTATCAGTTTAGAATCCTGAGTTCGGGGCTGGGGAGTTAGCTCAGTGGTTCCAGTGCCTGTCTTGCAAGCGCAAGGGCCCAGGTTCGATCCCTAATAACCACATGACAATACTGGACGTGGAGACTCACCCCAGCAGCAACCAGTACCACACACCACAGTGCCGGATGTAGTGGCTCATGCCTGTAATCCCAGCACTCAGGAGGCAGAGGCAGGAGGATTGCTGTGATGTGAGTTTGAGGCTGAGTTCAGGGCCAGCCTCAACTACAAAGCGAGACCCTGTCTCCAAAAAAAAAAAAAAAATGAAAGAATCCTGAGTTCTGTGCCCATGTTATATTCCAGTGATTCTTTTAAAAAAGTAATACTGAAGCCATTGGGTACCATGTCAGTAGTTCTTCCTGATGGTTTTGTGTGATGTAACTCGTCTTCTCTGTTAGCTAAGTACAGAGTGAATTTAAGAACATGGTAGGGCTGGCGATGTAGCTGGGCAGTGGACTGCATGCTGGAGCATGCATGAAGATCTAAGTTTAGTCCTCACTACCACAAAACAAAACAAAAAAAAAACCATGATAGGTCCACTTGAAAACGTTTGTGTTTGTTTCTGGAAAGTAAGATGGAAACTGATAATTTGCTAATTTGAGTACTTGTGTTTTCTTACTTGGTCCTAAAAGTGCTTAACAGGACCTTAAATCCATGTTTACACTTCGGTGTTTCAACATTTCCTGGCAGTCCACATACTACATTGCTCTCTGAGCTGGACAAAGAGAAATCAAATTCATTCATAGTTTAGATATTTTCTGATTCATCTGTTTGACCAAATGGATTGCAAAGGAAATTTTCAGATGCAAGAGGAGGATATTGCTTCCTAAAACAAGCTTGCCTCAATATCCCTGGTCAGGAAACATGTTAAATGATGACCCTTTGAAACTTTCTCCACAGTGCCAGGCCCATCTGCAGCCCTAACAACAATGCAGCTCTTCTCAAAGCAAAACCCTTCGAGACAAGAAGTTACTAAACTCCAGCAGCAGGTTAAGACCAATGGTGCTGGTGTGACTGTTCTCAGGCGGGAAGTTTCTGAGCTTCGCACCAAAGTGCAGGAACAGCAGAAACAGCTTCAAGATCAAGACCAGAAACTGCTAGAGCAGACCCAGATCATAGGAGAACAGAACGCACGCTTAGCAGAGCTAGAGCGCAAACTGCGGGAAGTCATGGAAAGTGCGGTGGGAAGCTCCTCTGGAGCTGGGCAGAGTGAGGAGTCTCCCCGGAAGCGGAGAAAGGCCGCAGAAGCCATAGACTCACTTAGAAAATCGAAGAGGCTTCGGAACCGAAAGTAAATGGGAGTGTGGGGCTGCTCCAGAGGAAGGCGCGGCCAGGAGCCTGACCAGTTTTGCTGTCAGGACCCTGGAACGACGCTGTGTCCTTTGGGCTGCTAGACTTCCAGATCATGACTTCAGCCTAAACTCTTACGGTTGGGACATTCTCTCCCTGCTTCTTGTGGAACTCACGCACAGAATCTTTTTACTTTGCAATAGATTTGTACTAACCAGACCTGTTCTGTTATGTTTTGGGGAATTGACTTTTTTCTGTGCAGATAATGTTTAAGTTTATTTGTTTCTGCATATATGCACATTGCCTAGGATCTTAAGCAAACCAGTCTTAACAGACTAGAAGTTGTTTCATACAGAAAATGTCCTGTTCACTTGAAAGAAAAAAAAAAAAACCTACTTTTTAAATGGACACTATCTTGTTTTTTAAAAAAAAGTTGATTTTTTTGTTATAAGTGACCTTTGTCTGGAATGTCTGAAAAGTAGTTAATGCTTTTTGGTATCGAAGTAATGGATAACTGAAAGGACTTGCATAGTACTGACTGTAGAAGGGGCCTCTACAGTATTGACTATATATTTTTATAAACTACTGGCAAGGGACAGATCCAGCTGGTACTCATGTTTTCAGTTCTCTCCGGGGCCATGTCCTACATTTGCATGGATGGATGCATGCACTGCCTAGTCAACCCACTTAAAAGCTCTTGCACTGGCATTGATCTTTAACCTCTGAACTTCTCCAGTTCTTAGCATCTTGTTTTAAGTGCTTTACATCTTCCACTGCAGCCACTTGCCTCCAGGGAAGAATTATTGGTCCATTTGTCCTCCAGTTTTCTAGGAACAAGAGACTATCAAAGCCCATTGCTTATCTGTGCTGTGTAGGATTCAGGTACACTGGCTGAGGCAGAACCCCACATCCAGGGCTCTTTCTATGAAGACCAAGCCTTTGGGAGCTAATGCTTGTCTTAACTCCTCACTGTGCTTATGGTCAAATGTGACTTGAGTTGGGGACCCAACTTCTGGATTTAGTTTTGCCACCGAAGGAAAAATTTATTAAAGAAATTGTGCCATAAAAAAGCAGTTTGGTCGTCATGTCTAGGAGCTGACCTGAGGGGAGCTTTCTAACATTAATTTCAGGCTTTCCTTGTCCTAACTTTAAACAGAGCTTTAATTTTATTTGCACTCCTGTTTTGAGCTTGTAACTGGAAAAGCATGTCTTGCACTGTTCACCCTTCTGAGTGGTCACTTTAACAGCCTGTAAATTGTGTACAGTGGTTCTCTTGCCAAGCTGTATACTTTTGAGACATTCAGTTATCACTGTCCTAGTTTTATGTTAATGTACTAAATTATGTAGTCATTTGACTGTTAAGTTCTTTTAAACTGCTGCTGAGGGCTTCAGTTATTTAAAGTAAATGTAGGTGTAATATAGAAAACTATCCCTTTCCAGGTGGGAGCTTAACACCTGTATAAATCTAAGGTTTGGTAAGTACCTTAGTTGAATAAAAGCACAAGGTTATCACTTCCCGTTTCCGTCCAGCATGACGTGGTTAAATCATACTTCAGGTTAAGTTTCCAAATGGAACTTTTTTCTATCCATTTTTTAGTATTGTCTTTACATAATTTTGTCCTCATTTTAATTGATTCTATGTCTCCACTTTTAAACCCCACTTGCAATGTAGTACGTTTTCAGTGAAAGACCATAAAGTAACATCCAGGTGCTTCATGCTATGTTGGGAAAGTAATTTTAAAATAAACAGTTTCCTAAAAACATTTGTTAGCCAGGGTCATCCATAAAAGCCCCTGTCTGGGATGCCTTTTCTCAGCAGGTGTCTTCTGTAATCATAGGATTTAGCCATATTATCAGAACTTTGCAGAAGGCCTATTGGCATATCATGACCTTTAATAGTTGTTTTTCTGTTAACGGGAATACTTTCTGAAGTAGCAGAGTTCAAGTTTACAAAGTATGAATCTTTTGCATCAAAGGGATAGAGCCTCAGATTAATTCTGTAGTAGTTGTTAATGAATAAGTTCCTGAATTTCTTTTTAAACCCCATCTGGCTAGCCTAACTGTATCTGCGGTGTTATATTGGTTACCAAGAGTATATAGCTTCCCTAATGAGCATCCACAGTATTGGAAGGTAAATTTTCTGTTCGTAGAACACATTTCTGCAGCACACACAGTCCTGAGCTACACTTGTCAGTGCATGCATATTCCACACGCAGGGGAACCAGATGCTACAGTTGAAGTTTCGAATTTGCTCAACCTCGTAGGTTGTTGCCTTCACCGTCATCAAAGCAGCTGTCGGGTAGCTGCCATGCCTGCTCTAGGACAGCTTGTAGGCACTGTGAGTAACGTTGTGGCGAAATTGTAAATTGCTCCCGAAAAGAGTACCGTCCTGCCCTGAATCTTCTGTCACTCACCTGTGTGCTGTCTGTTGTTGACAGCACATTTCATGAAGTATTTCCATTGCCTGGACGGCTTCTCAGAAACACCCGTGTCTTACTAGGCTATGCCGACCTAAATTTATTATGGTACAATACCAACACGTGTAAAATTGTGAAGAGATGTGCAGAAAGTGGAGAGGACCTGCCCCACACACCCATCCCACTGCTTGTCCGTCCCCCCACACACACTCATGTGAGTCCCACATATCCTGCAGTGACAGAGCCTGTTGTGTTCAAACTTGTCTTCTGCCTTATGGAGCCTGGAAGCGAGAAAGAAATGCGGGTGCGTCAGAAGGATCCTTTTGTCATGAAGCCCATTGGGGTGCCATTGGGTCTAAAGCCACTGGTTTTGGAAGCAACTTTTTTTGTAGAACATGTTTTTTGGAATACTGAACTTTATAGGGGCTTGCCTTAATCTCTACTTAGTAGTTTCAAGATGTGTACACATTATTCTACATGTTAAACTATAGCCCCTAATGTGGGTAAAACAGTATGAGTAATGCCTAAATAAATAAGCTAAAAGGTGTCACTACAGCTGGATTTTGACAGAAAACAATAATAGGCTATGCTTCATAAAAATAATGGCACCTTGGGATTGCACTATTTTGTTCATTGTATGCCATTTCATAGCCTGCACTTTACTCTCCAAAGAAACAATGTGTGATGTCCCAGTTGTTCCTTATTATTAATAAACTTTTTCCTAGACAGGGCACTTAGTTCTGTTTTATTATACTGAATTCATTTTTCAGAAATGGATTCCTTTTTTGAGTTCTCCGTTTCCTTAGCCATAGTATTTTCTAGGATCTGGGAACTCCCTGTCATCTATTTCCAGCAGTGTATGATTTAATGTAATGTAATGTAATGTAACCTCATCCTTGGTGATCAGCACATTCTTAGATCCTCTTCTGCAGTGAGTACCAGCTTGGCACACAAGTCAGAGCATCTGAAATTGATGCTCTGCATGAGATTTGAAGGCAGGAGAGGATAGAAGGCATCTTGAGATGTCCTGCAGCAGTAGTTGCTGGGAAAGGCTGGTTCCATAGGAAATCCCGCTGTCCAGTTCATTGGCTTGGGAATCTATTTGAATTACTTTATTTGGGACCTAAAAGGCTGGTAGCCTGCTGCCTGTAGCAAATTACTTTCAAAAGGTCTGAGCCTGCAGAAAGAGACTAGTACCAGGTTGGCCAGTGCCTGCTGTGATCTCATTTTGAGTAGCAATAGTTAACATTGGTTTCAGACTTGAGACTTTTGGCCTCTTGCAACTTCCTAAGAATATTGGTTCAATTTCTGAAGTTCAAAAGTTACATCCAATGTTTTCCTGTTGTGTCTGAAGGACACCATGAGGTTTAGAATCTTAACTGGTAATCTACGCATCAGATCTCTTGCCAAAGTCTGGTGGACCGTATTTAAACCACCAAAAGGTGAGATGTGTTTAGCATTCCTTGCTGTGTTGCGTGTCTGTTTACCTGTGCTTATGAGCAACAATAAAACACTAGTTTACTTTCTGGAATTTTAATTGTTTTAACCAATCAATTAGAAAATGAAAAGCATCTCCCAGTCACACAACAGGGTACATAAATAAATGTATTGTTACCAGTGCCGCTTGTTTTCTTTGTACTTCACGCACCAGCGTTTGGAGCTCTTGCTGCCGGTGCCCTCTGGTGTAGCCACCACACAGCAGCACCTGAGCAAGAACACAGGCTTGCAGCAGGGGAGTAGGTCTGGCTTACCTCGCTGGGCGGCTCGCCACTACTTCTCACTGCCTGACACCAGGTCTTCTTTTTATCCTAGTGCGGGTTGCACCCAGTGGGCCTGGCTACTAAACTACATCCTCTCACTTTTTTTTTTTTTTTTAAATGTTGGCCTGGGCTATATATATATAGTTCAGGGCCAGCCTGAACTAGAAAGTAAAACCCTGTCTCAAAAGAACTAAAAAAAAAAAAAAACCAGTATTGGAACAAGGGCTGTAAGTGACTCGGTTGTCCAGGCCGAGCTTGAACATGTAGTTCTCCTGCCTGCCTCAGCCTTCCAGAGTGCTGGAGTCACAGGAACTTGGCTCCAAGCCTGGCTTGATACCATTCTATAAGGCAGCCAGGGACAATGAGGTTCCACACTTGTGTGGAGGGGTCTTTCTGTGCATACCCTCAAGGTGGGCAGTGGAGGAATCAGACTGAGAGAGGCACACAAAACTGAGGACCAGAATAAAGCTGAGCTGTGGTGAGCCAGCTTGCTCCTGAGGGGCTTTGATAAGTGAAACTTTGTCAAGGCTTCTCAGCCTGATTCCAGCTGGTGCAGTACAGCAGTGACCACTGATTCTTTGACCCTGCCAGGAGAACATGGTTCTCAAAACTGCTTGCTCCAAAATTACATGCTAAAATTTTCACTGAAATAAATCGTACAACTCAGGGCCGGGGATTTAGCTTAGTGGTTCCAGTGCCTGCCTTGCAAGCACAAGGTCCTGAGTTCATCCCTGGATAACCACTACAACAATGCTGGGTGTGTGATTCATGCCCACCAGCAATCAGTACCACATACCACAGTGCCTGGTGTGGTGGCTCACACCTGTAATCCTAGCACTTAGGAGGCAGAGTCAGGAGGATTGCTGAGTTTGAGGCTGGCCTGGGCTACACAGTGAGACCCTGCCTTCAAAAAAATGTACAACTCAATCTAACCCATTTCTAAACAGTGTAACCAGGCAGAGTGCTGACTACGGTTTGGCAGCCAGAGCTGGCCCTGCCCACCATCCTTCCTGTGCAGCAGGTGGGTGAGGGAAGTTTCTGACAGTGGCCGCAGAGGACAGCCAGGAGTCGGAGCCATTGCTGTCAGTGCCCGCCCTGCGCAGCCTTCCCCTCTGCCTTCCGTGCAGTCGAGGGGAAATGCGGTTTATCCAGCCTTGTGAGAGGACATCGAGGAATGGCTGTGGGCTCAGCACAGTGTCCACACATGGGAGGGCCAGGCCGGGGTGCTGTGTGTGGCTCCAACAGTCTCACACACAGGGAATAGATGCGTGAAGGTGAGATAAAGCCTGTCTCCTCCCAGAGGAGCCGCACATCTCTCGTGATCTCCAGGCCTGGCTGGCCAGCAGGCTCCACCACCCTGCGCTTTGGCTGTGCCTGGATCTGCAGGCGTCCCTGCAGTACACGTGTGCACGCACATGCCCACACCAGTGCCCTGGTTTCTAGCACAAAATAGTTGCTACTCCCGCAGGCTTTCTAGCGGCTTGGGGAATTTACTTTCAGTTCAACCTACCTTTCTCAACTCTCAGAATCCTAGAGCACAAGAGGACCATTTTGGAGATCTAGGGTAACGTCAACCCTGAGGTAAGTGACTTGCCTGAGGCCACACTGGTGACATCCCTCCCCAGCCGCGCCCCCGCAATGCTCTCCAGAGCTGGGCAGGGCGGCCAGTTTGGGACACGCCCCGCCCTCGGGCTCAGGCGGGGCAGCGCCCGCCTGGTGATGAGGGAAAGCTCCTGCCCGGCCCTGCCTGTCACCACTTGCTTAGCCTGAATCTCAGGCCGCTGACGACTCGGGAACCACCCCCCTCTGGCGTCCGGCCCATGGCAGCCCAGGTCCAGTGTGGACGCTTCTGGAGCGTCTTTCCGACAGGTCCTCTTTTCGCTGTCCCTCAGCTGTGGCCTTACTTGTTTAGGAACAGATTATTTCTAGGAAGGGAATACAAATTAAGGAAGACCTTCCCAACTTCAAGTCTCATGTAACAATCTACTAAGCCTTAACTTCTCCTAATCCTACCTCAACTCATTTTCTTGGATGAAAAGTCAGTAGGACCAGCTCCGAAATGCTGGCTCCCAGCCCCATTTGGACCTGAATCCAAGCTGCCTCTGTAGTGTTTGCCCTACCTTCCAGGTCGAGCCCAGTCCTCAGAAAGGGGCATTCAGAGCCACCAGGGCCTTCGCATGAGCACAGGTGTGAAGCTCCGCCCTCACTGGTGGGAACCAGAGCCCTCTCTGTGCAGGCTGGGGCCGGGAGGCCGGAAGCTGCCCACGTGGACCCATGTGGACATATGGGAGCGGAGGGCTGCTCTTTACAAGTGACCTGTGGTAGGAAACTTGTTAGAGCAGCCCAAGTGGTCTACCACATAAATGGAGGGAGAAGGAAGACTCATAAATACATTGCCTTTGGAAATGGAATGCATGCTATAATCAAATCTTTTCTTTTTCCTCAGTACTGGAGGTTGAACCCAGAGTCTTTGCACAGAACAGCATCCTGTTCTCTGTCTTCTCATTTTTTTCTTAAATCTTTGTGAGACAGGCTCTTGCTTTGTAGTTCAAGCTGACCCTGAACTCACTATGTAGCCAGGCTGGCCTCAAACCTGTGGTGATCTTTCTGCTTCAGCTTCTTGAGCCTGACATTACAAGTGTCCACCACCCTGCCTGGCTTTAATTTTGAGATAGAGCCTTGCTAAATCACTAACTGCCCAGGCTGTGCTCAAACTTGTATCTTCCTACCCCAGTCTCCCAGAGTACCAGGATTACAGCTAAGTGCCACCCTGCTCAGCAGTAAGAGTCTTTGGTTGAGTTTATTCTAAGCCAAACAGGAGTGACCACTGCCCAGGAGCACAGACGCAGAGGAGGTCATGTGAGCTTTTGTAGGCAGTGAGGAGTGGGCAGTCAACACACGTGGGTCTAGACGGTGAGAACCCTATCAGCCCCACTTGGGGTGGGGGTGGCTGGGGCTGTGCTCCACTTACTGTGCTCCTTCTGGGGCGGAGGATTTAGCTCAGTGGTTCTGGCGTTTGCCTGGCAAGCACAAGGTCCCAAGTTTGATCCCTAGTACCACATATCATAGTGCAGGGCATGGTGGCTCATGCCTATAATCCTAGCTCTCAGGAGGCAGAGGCAGGAGGATTGCTGTGAGTTTGAGGCTGGCCTGGGCTACATAGTGAGTTCAGGGCCAGCCTGAACTGCAAAGGGAGACCCTGTCTAAAACAAAAAACAAAAGCAAAAATAAATTTAAAGAAACAAAAGCAACATGCTCCTTTTGGAGAGCTTTGCCTGATAGGCTCAAGAATCCTATCGAGAGCAAAGGTTGCAAGCGAATGGCTCTTTATCTAAAGGCCTGAAATAACCCGAGATAATCGCTGCTCAAACCGGCCTGCTGCGTTCCAGCCACAATCGCAGTGTCCTCCGCCTGCGGAGGTCACAGCCAGCAAGATCACCAGTGTAGACTGGTGACTTCGGAGAACTTCAGCTCTGCAGTGCTTAGTATGAAATGCAACAGCAGCAGCAGTGCAGCCGGACAGACTGTCTCCAGCCGCAGCCCTCAGGTTCTTCCTGACCTGTCTCAGCCTGACACATCCACAAGCCTTTTTATCCTATGGTTGAGCCATGATTTTTCTACACTTTTGTTTCTTTTTTAAGATAAGGTTTCACTATATAGCCCAGGCTGGCCTCAAACTCACAGCTATCCTTCTGCCTCAGCCTCCCAAGTGCTGGGATTACAGGTGTGGCTACTGTGTTTGGCCACACTTTGTTGTAGAAGGAGCTGTCTCTCCTTTAGTCTTAGGAGTGAGGCTCCATCTCCTTTTTAAAAAAAATTATTATTCACCAATTCCATGAATCACTGTTCTCTCATTTATTATCCCAGACAATACATGCATACATAAACGCACAACTCTTTCATACTGCTGTTTACCCTAAAAAGGTCTACTAAAATACTACACATCTCAGAAATTTTTTTGATCCTCTTTCTACCTCCTAAAGTATTGAACACGTCTTAATAGACCTCCGTCTCTTATTTTGAGAGCCCTTGCTAACTACTCATCCTATTCATCGCTGAAAATCTGACGAGGCTCCTTCTTCCAAGAGCCTGTTTCTGGGGCTCCGACCAGTGGGTGCCCATCACCAGCAGCCCTGCATGGCTGCACCGTTTCCGTGTTTGTTTAGCCTGTCTCCTGCTGTCTCCTGCTGATTGGTAGCTCAGTTGTTTTTGGCTCTGGGCTCCTTGCATGAAATCTGGCTCAGCAGTCACGTACGAATCTGCACATTAACACATTTTCATTTCTCTGGGGAAAGTACCTTAAAGAGGAACAGCTCAGTCATACGGCGCCACCCTCAGAAAACCACCTTGTTTTCCAGAATGACTGGAACATTTTGCGTCCCCTCTAGAATATAAGAACAGCCCAGTTGTTTCGTGTCCTCATTGACAATTAACTCTGCTAGGTTTTCCTTTTGGCACAGGGCAGTTTATGTGCACGGCATGGTGTGTTGCTGTCCTGGTTCTTGGCAGCTGCCACGTGTGCAGAAGTTCTGCCAGATGTCATCTCTCCCTGAGGTATCAGTTTGTAGCCCCCATCTTGGTCCTGTCCTGCTGTATTCAACACCCCCCAGGCCTTGGAGGACACAGTGAGCACAGTCTTGCCACCCAAGCCCAGCGTCTGGGCATGGTGCCAGTCCTCTGACCTCCCTGTTGATCTTGGCAGTGGAGCTGACCCATTGCCACCTGGAGGAAGAGGTACATACCACAGAACAGCTCCTGCCAGATCGGCCTCCAGCGGGGCAGCTGTTTGTGCCCAGCCACTTGCTCACGTCCACTCTGCTGGGCTTTCAGCTTCCTGGGCTCCAGCAAGAGTGCAACAGCCGTGGGACACCCTCTGGGTCACGCCGGGCACATCAGCACTCTCCGCATGGCCAGCCAGGGGAAGGGTGACATTTTTCACTTCAGTCAGGAAGGTGTGGTGTGGCTTGAGCCAAATCTGCAGCCAGTGGTGGTATTTCATTATGGCTTAAATTTGCATTTCCCTGATGACCAGTGATGCTAAGCAACTTTTCTGTGCTTATTGGATGCTTGGGTCTCTTCTTTAATGAATTACCTCAAATCTTCCTATCTTTGGGAACCACTTGTCTTGGTATTCAGTACTAGTTCTGTGTGTATGCTGTGTACAGATCTTTATTAGATATAGTCAGCATAAATTATTTCTCCAAGTTCATAGTGCTTTGTTTTTCATAAGAGTATTTTGAAAAGTAAAATGTTTAATTCTGATAATGTTAATTTTTTCAAATTTTTTCCTTACACTTGCAACTTCTTTCATCCTAAGAAAACTTGACTTAGTCCAAGGCGACCAGGGCTATCTCCTGGGTTTTCTACTGATAATTTTACAGTTTTACATCATATTATTAAGCTTAAACCTATTTTGATTAAGTGTTTTGTGTATGGTCTAAAAAAATGTAGTTTTATTGTTTTTCGATATAAATCTCCAGTTCAGCAACAATTATTGAAAAATTGTCCTTTCCTATTAAATAACCTTGTTCTATTTGTCAGCAGTCCTGGGCCATCCACCACCTGCCTGATAAGCTCACCTGTATCCACTCAGGCACCTGCACCATGCTGCCAATGAGTAAGTTTGTCAAGATTTAGAATCCTGAAACCCAGTGCTGGGGAGTCTTCAGAGTTTTTTCTTGAAACTGTCTTGCTTAGGGCCTAGGATTTAGCTCAGTTATTCTGGTACCAGGCTGGCAAGTGCAAGGTCCCAAGTTCAGTCCCCAGTAATCACATACCACAATGCTGGGCATAGTGGTTCATGTCTATACTCCCAGCACTCGAGAGGCAGAGGCAGGAGGATTGCTGTGAGTTTGAGGCTAGCTTGGGCTATGTAGTGAGTTCAGGGCCTGCCTGAACTACAAAACGAGATCTTGTCTCAAAACAAAACAAAACAAAAAAAACTGTTTTGACTTTTATAGATCTTTTGCATGTCTTTCTAAATTTGAGAATCAGTGGTTTTTGTTTGTTTCTTTGGTTGGTTGGTTGGTTGGTTGGTTGGTTTGGTTTGGTTGGTTGGTTGGTTTTAGATAGGCTTTCCCTATGTAGTCCAGGCTGGCCTCAAACTCTTAGCAAGCCCCGCTGTCTCAGTGCTGGGATTACAGGTGTGCTACCATGCCCAGTTTGAGAATCATTTTGATAGCTTCTGAGATTTTGATAGAGATTGCATTGAACCTGTAAGTCTTTTTGAGTAGATTTTATATATTATTGTATGAGCATGACATCTTTCTTTTTTTTTTTTTAGGTTTTTTGAG
Organism: Petromus typicus; assembly: GCA_004026965.1. Classification (NCBI taxonomy): domain Eukaryota; kingdom Metazoa; phylum Chordata; class Mammalia; order Rodentia; family Petromuridae; genus Petromus; species Petromus typicus. The sequence goes on from PVIR01011412.1 coordinate 26,445, forward strand.
ACAGGGTCTCACTTTGTGGTTCAGGCTGGGCCTGAGCTCAGCCTCCAACTCACATCACAGCAATCCTCCTGCCTCTGCCTCCCGAGTGCTGGGATTACAGGCGTGAGCCACCACGCCCGGCACTGTGGTATGTGGTACTGGTTGCTGCTGGGGTAAGTCTCCACGCCCAGTATAGTATGTGGTTACCGGGGATCGAACCCAGGTCCTTGCACTTGCAAGACAGGCGCCAGGACCACTGAGCTAAATCCCCGGCCCCGAGCATGACACCTTTCAATATATTTACGACTTCTTTAATTTATCTCAGTAATATTGCGTTTTCACCAGACAGGCCTCACACTTATTTCACTAAATTCATCTTCCTTTCATGCTTTTTATGCATTCACACAAAGATCTTTTATTTTAGCTGGATTTCAGGCAGCTTCCTGCTATCATGTGGTAGTTCCATTGTTTTTCTGTACTTGACCCTGTACCCAGTGACTTGGTTAAACTCATTCATTACTTCTAGTAAGCTCTTTACAGGTCTCATACAAGTTTTAAGTGAGTCTACTATCTGAAAATCACAAGTTTTACTGTTTCCTTCTCAGCTGGTGTCTCGTCTCGTCTCCTGGCTCACCTGCACCGGCATGACTCTGCTGCGTGATGCTGAGCAGCAACAGACCTGGACCTTTCTGTCTGTGCGTGGTTTAGAGGAAATGTGTTCGTCTCTCCCCCCGGTGTAAACAGGATGGTTCTTTCTTTCTGTGTGACGGGAAGGCCTCTCGTCACCACCCAGCTTCTTTCCTGTTTTATGTTTCTTTTATAAATTCTGAGCCCCCAGTCAGGGTACTTAACAGGAATCCTCAAAAGTACTCTCAAGAATTAGATGCATTGGTGGAAAACGCCCCATTTATGATAGCAGAATAATAAATAAAATGAAAGTGAAGGAATTTTCAAGTAAGCTCTTCATAGCTGAACACTAGTATTTACTTCAGACGGCAGGAACATGATCGGGAGCCCCAGCCTGAGACCCCTCTGTCTCTGGGACCCTCACTGGCCAGCTCCCTCGGAGGCCGCTGAGGGCTCAGCCAGGCCCCATTTCCGGTGTCTCTCTGTTCGAGTCACCAAAGCCCACTTTCACTTCCCTGTTATCAGCTACTTATTCTTTATGAGGACTGAAAAAGTTAATATTTTTCCACTGTTAAGAGAAAGAAGAGAGCTGCCAGGCTACACCCTGCACTGGGCCCTGTTCACCCAGGCGGGAGGCCGGGCTGGGGAGCAGGGGCTCCGGGGCCTGCAGCAGCTCACGGAGACAGGCGTTGCCCCGAAGTGCTGCTCTTCCCATCCGGACAGCAGGGTCCGGCGTCCTTCCTCGGCAGCTCACCCGCTCGCCGGAACGGGTTCTGACCCCTGAGTCAGCGCTGTGCCTACCTCCGCTCCCGGAGGACACTTCGTTCTGGAAGAGATAGTCACCAACAAATGGGCGGTGTGCTGTTTTCCTCTCCTTTTCCTGCTGCCTTCTGTTTATCGCCCGAGAACATGCTGTGGAGTCCCAGCCCGGCGCCGGTGTCCGCAGCGAGCTCGGGTGCCGGAGCACCGCCCGGCGGGAGAAGCCCTGGCGTGGAGGGCGGCGGGTCTGGATGAGCCAGCAGTGCAGACGTTTGCAGCATCAATGAATTGTACTTCTCATTATTTTCTCACTTTGAAATTTATTGTGAAACTCACCACAAAAAAAATTAGTTTCTCTACTATTGTTTTCCCCTATATTTTACTAGTGTATGTTAATATTACATGATGGTGAAGTTTAACATTTTAATTTGTTTAATTTGTTTCAATCCCATTACCCCTCTCTTGTTCTAATTTTTTTTTTTTTAAGGTTTTTTTGAGACAGGGTCTCGCTTTGTGGTTCAGGCTGGCCCTGAGCTCAGCCTCAAACTCACATCACAATCCTCCTGCCTCTGCCTCCCGAGTGCTGGGATTACAGGCGTGAGCCACCACGCCCCGGCATTGTGGTATGTGGTACTGGTTGCTGCTGGGCATGAGTCTCCACACCCAGTATTGTTATGTGGTTACCGGGGATCGAACCCAGGTCCTTGTGCTGCTCACAAGACAGGCACTGGAACCACTGAGCTATATCCCCAGCCCAGCCCTGAGTTCATTATGTAGCCCAGGCCAGCCTTGAACTCACAGCAATCCTCCCGCCTCTGCCTCCCAAGTGCTGGGATTATAGGCATGAGCCACCATGCCTGGCACTGTGGTATGTGGTTACCTGGAATCAAACTCGGGACCCTGCGCTTGCAGGGCAGACGCCTAAACCACTGAGCTAAATCTCCTGCCCCATGTTTTTTATTAAGTAGGGCAACAGTTTCTGTCAGATTTTATTTATCTGCAAATTCCTGATTGACAAGTTTTTATTTCAATACGTTAAATATGTTGTATCAGTCCATTTTCTGCAGATAATGACACAGCTCTGTACACCAAGCGGCTTCCAAAGAAAGAGAGTTTGTTCACTTTGGCTCAGGCCTCTGGTTGGCAGGCTCGAGTCATATGTTAGTCAGCTTTTCATTAGTCTTCTTAAATCAGCTTGAAACAAGGACAGGTTTTCTGTATATTGTGCTGCACACCTGTAATCCCCGCTACTTACGAGGCTGAGGCAGGAAGACCATAAATTACCTAGGCCAACATGGATAGCTCAGCAAGACTTTGTCTCAGAATTTAAAAAACAGAAATGAAAGGGCTCGGGATGCAGCTCTGTGGTACAGAACCCCTGGCTTTAATCTCTAGTGCTGAAAAAAGAAAAAGATGACAAGTTTCTTTCAGCCCACGCTGTAGGTTTGGCCCTGGCCGGCTGGCAGCTCCTCAGGCTGTGGAGGAGCAGAGGGCTGCTGGCTTCCTGTTGAAGGTGCTGAGCCTCCTGACCTCCGTGAGGGCAAGCCCCAGGGTCTCTGCTGTCACAGGGCTGTGGGTGAGGACGGCAGGGCATACCCAGCTGTGGGGGCAACCTCGTGGTCCTCTCGGCCTCGACGGCTCCCAGGCCCGCTGGGATCGAGCTGCCTGTGCACACAGCCTGAGCTGCACTCCTCGAGAATCCCCGTGCATCCTGCGGGGGCTGCCTGGCCGTAGTGTCACTTTTCTCTTGCTGTTTTCAGATTTCACGTTTGTCTTTGGCATTTTATTTTATTGTTCTATGTAGATGTGGATCTCTATTTTTTTTTTGTTGCATCTTACTTGGACTTCACTGAGCTTCTTGAATGTATAAAATCAGTATTTTTCATCAAATTTAGACGATTTTCAACCATTTCCCCCTTCTTCCCACTGGTATTCTCATTACGTGTTCGTTGACAAGATTAATGAAGTTCTGTGTATCTCTGACTTACCATCATTTTTTATTGTGGTAAAAATATAGCTAACATTTACCATTTTAATCTCCTTAAGCATACAGTTTAGAGGCACAAAGTGTGTTCACATAGTGGTACAGCTTTCCCACCATCCATTTCCACAACTTTTTTCATTGCCTCAAACTGAAACTAACAATTCAAAACTGGCAGTACCCTCCCCCATTGCGTTAACCCGGATATCTGTCCAAATTTTTATATTTTGATCATGGCAGTTCTCAGTTTTTGATGGATGGCACAAAAGACAATTCTTTGGCTTAAAAATGTAGTTTGAAGAAATTAGGGGATGTAGCTCAGGAAAAGTGTGGCCTGGCATATATGAGGCCCTGGGTTCCATTTCTGCAAGAAAAAATAAATGTGACAATGGGACGGCGATGATTGAGCGTCTCTCCTTGTCCTCAGTGAGCTTAGCTCCTCTGGAAAAGCTGTCCCTTCGCCGCAGTGTGCAGAGACACAGCTGTGTGACTTGGTCTTAGACTCCCACCTTCTAGATCCGTGAGAAGCCTGTATCTATCGTGTGAGCCACCGGATGTGTGGTGTGGCTAATGAGGAACTGGCAGGCGGCACCTTCTCAGAGGTCCCTTCGTAACTCTGGTCCTGGAAAAAGTATTAGAAAGCCCTGTAATACTGATAATGGGTTCAAACACAGTAGGACTGGAGGACTCGACCGTGTGGACTGGAGGACTGGGTATCACAAATACCTTCTCTCTGCACTCCCACAGTTTATCTGTACATTCAGTGAAGTCCTAGCCAAACTTCACGGGGGGTTTTTGGTGGAATTTGATAAGCTCGTTTTAAAATGTATATAAAAGAGTAAAGGGATGAAGAAGCACCAATACCACCCCAGAGGAAAGCAAGGTAAGGGTACCTTGGCAGATGCTGAGAACTGTCAGGCTCCCCTCCCCCCAGGTGGACATGTACTGGGACTTGGGGCAGCTTTGCCGGAAGATGTGGGAAGCCTGAGGCGGGTGGAGGGACGAGGAAGAGACCCGGACTGGCCCTTCCTTTCTTGCTCCGGTGTCTCCAGTTAGCCCTTTGGGCCTGAGGACAAATCCACAAGACCCTGCAGAGCCCCCCAGAGTCAGCTGCAATCAGTTACCAGGCTGCCTCCGACAGATGACCACACGGCACACCAGGCATGCCAGCAGGAAGGGATGCACAAGGCCCTGACCCTGGGGCAGGGCGCCAAGCATGCCCCACTACACCACGTCCACAGGATGAGACAGGAGATTCAGGCGTGGCAGAGCTGGCGGGGGAGTAGGCAGAACCTGTTCCTTGCACAATCCCAGCTCTCACGTTCTGCAATCTGTCACCAGAAGGGCTCAGAAGTCTTGCAGAGCTCTTTGCTCTGCCCTACCCCCTGTCCTGCTTTGTGTCAGCTCTACTTGCTGTAGTCTATAGTTCCAGGGAAACTCCAGTGGAATCAACCCTTATAGAAGTAAAAGATGTCAAGTAACTGACCAAAGACTGCCAAACCCCTGCTTCTGCTTCTAGCTCCTGCCTGTGACCCTCTACAACTGCTGGTCCCTGGATAACTGGTGTGACTACTTCATTAAAGATCATCCTAGCAGAGCGACGGAAGGATGTGAAAGATGGGTAGCACATCAAGAACTTTTTATTTTATTTATTTGCATTATCTGTCTATATAATATTTTTGAGGCAGGGTCTATATAGTTCAGGCTGATCTAGAACTCATAGTAATCCTTCTGCCTCTGCCTCCCAAGTGCCACAACAGCATAAGAACTTTGGATACTTCAAAGATTACACTTCCTTCAGTTCACTGTTTTGGTCGTACATCATGCACACTATAAAATGGATGATAGGTATTGTGAAATAGGAGGAAAATATTCAAAGGGGAAAGGGGGGATAGGGATCAGTAAAGAAGAAAAAGAAAATTCGATGGTAAAAAAAGGAAACAAAACTTATATATATAGGGGGTGGAAGGTTGTAGGGAGGGCAGGGTAATGGGAAAAAATGAGAATCAAGATTGTCATGTACTAGTACAAACAGTGTTGAATGTGATTACAAGGTATATATAAAATGTACCAATAAAGTCAATTAAAAAAAAAAAGAACTAAAAAATTGCAAACTAAAGAAGTATGCTCACCTGGATTTGGTGGCCCATACCACCTAGTAAAAGGTAGCCTGAGCTAGGTAGTGTGACCCTGTCTCCAAAAAGACAGAATGCTTACATGTAACCGGGCTTCAATCGCTAACAATTTTACAGCTCAAAGCTTTTCTTTTCCTTAGGATGTCAGAATCCTTTTCCACCATCCACATTCTTTTCACTTCAAAGAGGTTTTGATGGGGAGGGGGGGGATTCTTTCCTAACCGTTATTATCCACTCTACCACAACGAGACCATCTCCTGGATGTGTTTTTAAACATTTATTATGTACATGGATGAAACAAGTATTCAGTATACGCACCCTTCCTTTCATGCCTGATGTTTTTCCCCTAACAGTGCATTTCAGAAGTAATGTTTATTTCATATTTCTACACAAATAATTGCATTTTTTTAGTGGTAGGATAGCATCAACTTGTATGGTTAATTGCGTTTACGTTTAGTTTTTTTGACATGATCTGAAAGGTAACTCATCTAAGAAACTACAATCATAACTATAATTTCTCAACATTTTAACCACTCAGTTAAAGTTTGAATTAAGGGATCTATTAATATTTTTAAAATTTAGGGCAAGGGATTTAGCTCAGTGGTTCTGGCGCCTGTCTTGCAAGCGCAAGGGCCCAGGTTCGATCCTCGGTAACCACATACCGTACTGCGCGTGGAGACCCACGCCCAGCAGCAACCAGTACCACATAGCACAGTGCCGGGCGTGGTGGCTCACGCCTGTCGTCCCAGCACTCGGGAGGCAGAGGCAGGAGGATTGCTGTGATGTGAGTTGGAGGCTGAGCTCAGGGGAGCCTGAACCACAAAGCAAGATCCTGTCTCCAAAAAAAAAATTTTTTTTTTAAATTTAGACTACTTGAATCAGAATCTAAATAAGGTCAACACATTGCAATGGCTGGCTCCTCTCTCCAGCGTGCTGCTTTTCCTTTCACTTTCTAGGGGGCCCATCGGTGGTCGCGCAGGGTGCCCGGTGGGGTCCTCAGCCGCCCTCCGGCCGCCCCCTCCGCACAGCGGCTGTGATCCGCGTGGCGAGGGTGCTTGTGCGTGTCTGTCGGGCTGCCTCTGGAAGCCCAGTGGACACCGTCTCCGCCGCTGTTTACTATTTTATTTCCGGTGCTGGGACGGCAGCCGGCAGCCGCCTCCCGAGCGAGCCGCCCCGCGGTGGAGCCGCTCTCCGACGCTGACGCGGTCGCCAGCTGGCAGCGACACGCCCGTCGTTCCGGAAGAGGGCGTGGGCCAGGACTCCCGCGGCTGGAGGGCGCCGGGGCGCTCGCCCTGCAGAGGGTTACCACGGAAGGACGCCTCTTCCCATCCGCCCCGCCAGGGACGGGCGTGACTTTCTCCGGAGCTCCTGGTTGCCCCGCAGAACTCGTAGGAACCGGGGCCCACGCGAAGGAGGGCCTCGCCGGGTACTCGAGGACGGGCCGGCGCGCGGGGAGGCGGGGAGGCGGGGCCGGGGAGGCGGGGCCCGGGCGGCGGGGCGGCGGGGGGCGGGGCTGGCCGCGGGGGCGGGGCCGGGGCGCCCAGATCGCAGACCCGGAGCCGTCCGAGCGCGCAGCCGCAGTCCGCTAGGGCGTCGACCGGCCGGGCCGCCGCTCGGAGCGTGGCGCCGGCTCGGGGCGGGGCCTGGGGTGACGGGCGGCTCGGGGCCCCGCCCTGCCCGCGTGCCCATAGCCGCTCTGGGCGCCGCCCGCAGACCCGAGCCGGGACCTCAGCCGCCGCCCGCCGAGCCGCGGCCCTGCCGAGCGAGCGCGGTCCGAGCCGCCGCCATGGGGAGCCGCGTGTCGCGGGAGGACTTCGAGTGGGTCTACACCGACGAGCCGCACGCCGCGCGGCGCCGCGAGATCCTGGGTGAGGCGCGGCCCGTTATGCGCGGCGCGGCCTGCGTGGCCTGCGCGGCTCGGCGGCCCGTTACGGCCGCCCACCCGCGGAGGTGGGCAGGGCGGCCGCGCGGCGGGCTCGGGCCGCGGCGTCCCCGGGCCCGGCGGCGCAGCCTGGGTGGGCCGGGCGGACGAGCCGGCGAGTGCGGCCTGGGCCTCGGGCGGGAGGTGCGGGGCCGCGGGCGACTCCGTCGGCGGTGCGGGGCCGGGGCTGGGCCGCCGGCTGCCTGGCGCGGGCCGCGCGCCGATGGCTCTCGGGACGCAGAGCGCCGCCCGAGACGGTGAGCCTGCTCTCTTGCGGTGCCAGGAATTAAGCCGGAGCTTCGCCCTGAGCCACAGGGCAGCCGTTTTAACTGGTTGGTTTGTCTGTCTGTCTTGAGGCAGGGGCTAGCCAGACAGCCTCGGCGTGGTTTGAACCCTGAGACGCCCCGATTCAGCGTCCCTGAATATGTTTTTAACTTGTAATGTACAGTATCCTTAAAAATCAAGGAAACCAGTGGCTCGAACATCCAGTAGCAGGAATTCCGGCTCACACACCATTTCCTTACATTTTTCTTCTCTACATTTATTTACCCAGTGAAAGAAAAAGGAAGCCCTGGTTTTTGCAGAAGTATCTGGAGTTAAGAAACCTAATGTTTTCACACACTAGAGTTAATAGAGCACATTGAAAAGAGCTACTTTCCTGGGGATCGAACTGGGGCCCCTCTATCTAATTAAGACCTGTGGGACTGAGCTGCACACCCTGGTCCCTGAAATAAATTATTATTTGTACTTGGGGCTGAACCAGGAATATTCTACCACCGAGGTACATCCCCAGCCCTTCATATTTTTTGAAACGGAGTCTTACTGAATTGCTGGGTTGAAATTTGCAGCCCCCCTCCCATCCTTGAGTGTATCTAGGCGTACAGGCGAACAGCCAGGCCGAGCGAGCGGGTACTTGGTCTCTCCGTCCCGCTCCGTCCCCCCTCCCCCCTCACTCCATTGCCTCACTATCTTATGTACATATTGCTTTAGACTAATCTGATATTAACTTTGTGAAATGAACTCCCAAACCCTGGAGTTTAGCTGCCACACTAATATAAAAATCAAGGAAGCAGAAAGGTACTAATCGATGTTTAATGTCAGTCTTTTGCTCATGGACTTATCACTGAACCGTATCAGTTGGAAAGTTAAGAGAACTTCATATTTCTTCTAAAAAACGCAACATTTTCAGGTAGGGATAAATATAGTAGTGTTCATTTCAGAGATCTAAGGTAGAATAACCTTACCAAAAGTAAGACCTAGAGATTAGTTTAAATTTTGTTTAAATGATAACATACTGTATGATGTGCTAGCTTATTTTGGAGGAGGATAAAATCTATTGTTTAACAATCAACTCTCTGTGCAGTGGTTTACCTTGAGGACCTGGGGAGATGGGTGCTTAGCAGTAGAATGCTCTGTACTATGGGAAAGGCCCTGGGTTCAACCCTTAACACGGAAGGAAAAAACATAAGCTTATACTTAGAGTTCATGTTAAAAGTTTATTTAAAAGGGGGCCGGGGAGTTAGCTCAGTGGTTCCGGCGCCTGTCTCGCAAGCGCAAGGACCCGGGTTCGATTCCCCGGTAACCACGTAACAGTACTGGGTGTGGAGACTCACCCCAGCAGCAACCAGTACCACATACCACGGTGCCGGGCGTGGTGGCTCACGCCTGTAATCCCAGCACTCGGGAGGCAGAGGCAGGAGGACTGTGATGTGAGTTTGAGGCTGAGCTCAGGGCCAGCCTGAACCACAAAAAGCGAGACCCTGTCTCAAAAAACCTAAAAAAAAAAAAAAAAAAGTTTATTTAAAAGGAGCCAGACATGGTGGCACGTACCTGTAACCTCACCACTGTGGGAAGCTGAAGCCCAGCCTGGGCATCTTGACCAGACCATATCTTGTCTCAAAAATTTTAAAAGGAGGGTGCTTAGGATGTAGCTGAGTGCAGAAGCCCTGAGCTCAGTCACTTCCTCAAAATTCCATTTGGAAGACAATGGCTGGGGAGGTAGCTCCTGACAGAGCACTTGCCTCACTGTTTAGAAGCCTTGGGTGGGGCTGGGGAGTTAGCTCAGTAGTTCCAGTACCTGTCTTAACAAGTACAAGGACCCGGGTTAGATCCCCCGGTAACCACATAATACTGGGCGTGGAGATTCACGCCCAGCAGCAACCAGTACCACATACCACAGTGCCGGGCGTGGTGGCTCACGCCTGTCATCCCAGCACTTGGGAGGCAGAGGCAGGAGGATTGCTGTGATGTGAGTTGGAGGCTGAGCTCAGGGCCAGCCTGAACCATAAAGCCAGACCCTGTCTCAAAAAAACCTTTAAAAAAAAAAAAAAGCTGATTAAAACAGCCTTTTTGAAATATAAATCACATATTATAAATTTCACCCATTCAAAGTGTATAATTGTATTATTTAATATGCTCAGAATGGTGAAACTAGTACTGTTACATAATTTTAGAATAGTTCATGATCCCACAAAGAACCCTTGAACCCCTTAGCAGTCACCATATCCCCTAATCCCTATGTCCATCCCTAGGCAATCACTAATCTTTCTGTCCTTATGAATTACCTGTTAAGGATATCTCACATAAATGAAGTCATAGCCCTGGAGTCTTTTGTGGGGCCTCTTTCACTTCAGGCCCGTGTCTCAGCGTGTGCCTGTGCCTCATTCCTCTTTATGAGTATCCCACAGTTTACTTACTCAGTGTTTGGGCTGTTTCTCTTTTTTATCTATTTTGAATAATGCTGCTGTAAGTACTTATTTGCAAGATACTACAGGGATGTATGCTTTCATTTCTTGTGGGTAGTAAGAGCAGAATCACTGGGTCATTGGTAATTTGGTGTGTAATGTGTTGAGGCCCTGCCAGACTTTTCTATAGCAGCATACCTACCGTGTTACATTCCCGTCGGCCATGTGTGAGGGCTTCAGTTTTTCCATGTCTTGGTAGTGCCCTGTTTTTATTATTACAGCCATTACAGTGGGTATGAAGTTGTACCTGTGGTTTCTATTTCTATAAATTAGTGAAGATTTTTTTAAGTATCTGTGCTTATTGGCCACTTACATGTCGTTTTTGGTGAAATACCTATTCACATTCCTAGATTTATTTAGCTGGATTATTGTAAGAGGGTTTTTTTTTTTAGATGGTCTTGCTTTGTAGTTCAGCCTGGCCCTGAACTCACTATGTAGCCAAGGGTGGCCTCTCGGCAATCCTAGAATTACAGGCATGAGCCACCATACTATATTGTGGGTACCCGGATCAAACTCTAGGACCTTACCTGGGACCTTGTGCTTGCCAGGCAGACCCCAGAACCGCTGAGCTAAATCCCTGGCCCAGTTCTAAGAGTTTTTGGGTTTTTTTGTTTTTGTTGTGAGATAAGGTCTTGCTGTGTAGTTCAGGTTGGTCCTGAGCTGACTATGTAGCCCAGGTGAGTCTCAAACTCATAGCAATCCTCCTGCCTCTCCCTCCTGAGTGCTGGATTACAGGTGTGAGCAACCACACCAGACATTGTGGTGTGTGGTGCTGTTTGCTGGTGGGCATAAGGCACCATACTCACCCATCATTGTTGTATGTGATTAATGGGGATCAAACCCTGGACCTTGCACTTGCAAAGCAGGCACTGGAACTACTGAACTAAATCCCTGGCCCAAGTTGTAAGAGTGCTTTATATATTCTGGTCACAGTGCTGAGGTAGATGGTTTACAAATATAATTTCCTATTCTTTTCACTTTTTTGTTGGTGTCATTTGCAGCAGAAAAAGTTTTGATGCAGTACAATTTATTTGTTTCTTTCATCATTTGTACTTTTGGTATAGTGTAGAAAAAAAAATTACAAAAATTTATTTCAATGTTTTCTTTTACACCCCACCTCCCCTTTAGGGTAGAATATCACTTACTAGCTCAGGCTGGCCTTGAACTCCAGACAATCCTCCAGCCTCAGACTCCGTAGTGCTGAGATTAGTCTTAAGCCACCATTCCCAGCTTTTTCTTTTGAGTTGTATAGTTAGAACAATGATTCACTTCAGTTGACTTAGTGTGTGGTAGAACGAAGGCATGCATTCTTTTGCACCTTTGTTGATCCAGCATTCTCTTTTTCCTTATATTGGCACTGTTATACTTTTGACTTTTATATACAAGTACAATCTGTCAGGCCAGGGAAATAGCTCAGTGGTTCTGGCGCCTGTCTTGCAAGCGCAAGGACCGGGGTTCCATCCCCGATAACCACATAACAATACTGGGCGTGGAGACTCACCCCAGCAGCAACCAGTGCCACATCCCACAGTGCCGGGCGTGGCGGCTCAGGCCTGTCATCCCAGCACTCGGGAGGCAGAGGCAGAAGGACTGCTGTGATGTGAATTTTAGGCTGAGCTCAGGGCCAGCCTGAACCACAAAGCTAGACCCTGTCTCAAAAAAACTTAAAAAAAAAATAAGTACAGTCTGTCAGAATTCATTCAGTACAGAATTACTTGAAGTAAGCTGATTTGGCAATCATTTCATGAATTTGGATTACCTAAAAAAATGTATTTTATGTTCTTTTATCAAATGTGTTGATTTAATTCTGTTTTATATAAGTTATGGATGCTGGAGTTCTATCTAAATTTGACATATAATATACTTTAATATAAAATATATGGTCAGGCTGGAGATGTAGCTCAAGGGTACAGCATTTGCCTGATTCCCTAAGTTTTCTTCCTGGTACCAAAAAGAAAACAAATTAGTCATTCTGGATGTTGTAGCTACTTTTCCTAGCATAATTCTCAAATTATTATTATTGGAAGTAACTTTACTACAGGATATTTGTTCACTATAGTGGATAAATATTTGATAAAGTCTTTAATAAAATGATATGATTTGAAAAAGAAAAATCAGATTGATGTGTTAATTATAGTTGCTAAACTATTATGTGCTATCCTCTATGTATGATTTTGTGTGTTTTTCTTACAGCAAAGTATCCAGAGATAAAATCCTTGATGAAACCTGATCCCAGCTTGATATGGATTATCCTGATGATGGTTCTCATCCAGCTGGTTGCCTTTTACTTAGTGAGAGACTTGGACTGGAAATGGGTCCTGTTTTGGGCCTATGTCTTTGGCAGCTGCATTAACCACTCAATGACACTAGCTATTCATGAGATTTCTCACAACTTCCCCTTTGGCCACCGCAGGATGCTGTGGAATCGCTGGTTTGGAATGGTTGCTAATCTTCCCATAGGGCTTCCATATTCAATTTCCTTTAAGAGATACCACATGGATCATCATAAATACCTCGGAGCTGATGGCATCGATGTGGATATTCCTACTGATTTTGAGGGCTGGTTCTTCTGCACTGCTTTCAGGAAGTTTGTGTGGGTTGTGCTTCAGCCTCTCTTTTATGCTTTTCGACCTCTGTTCATCAATCCCAAACCAGTTTCTTGTCTTGAAATTATCAACACTGTGATCCAGATCGCTTTTAATGTTTTAGTTTACTACATTTTAGGAATTAAGTCTTTAGTCTACATGTTGGCAGCATCTCTTCTTGGTCTGGGCTTACACCCAATTTCTGGACATTTTATAGCCGAACATTACATGTTCTTAAAGGGACATGAAACTTACTCATATTATGGGCCTCTGAATTTACTGACCTTCAATGTGGGTTATCACACTGAACATCATGACTTCCCTAATGTTCCTGGAAAGAGCCTCCCACTGGTGAGTAAAGATTGGATACATATTCTCATTCCTATGATCGTATAATTTGATTTGGTCATAAGTATCATGTATGGCATCCTAATTTTAAAATGAGATTGTTCTCTTGAATCTGTAGCTATGGTTAGTTTAGGATTGCATTGGAACGTGTAACATCTGATATGTGGTAAAATATCTCAAAAAACAAAACTAAATCCCTCTATGAATTACATGCCAGTTCTTTTTATGTTTTTTTGAGACAGGGTCTCGCGTTGTGGTTCAGGCTGGCCCTGAGCTCAGCCTCCAACTCACATCACAATCCTCCTGCCTCTGCCTCCCAAGTGCTGGGATTACAGGCGTGAGCCACCACGCCCGGCACTGTGGTATGGGGTACTGGTTGCTGCTGGGGTGTGGGTCTCCACACCCAATATTGTTATGTGGTTACTGGGGAATCGAACCCGGGCCCTTGCGCTTGCAAGACAGGCGCCGGAACCACTGAGCTAACTCCCCGGCCCCTACATGCCAGTTCTTAAATGATGAAACTTTCATCATTATTAAATTGAGAGGTTTTGAGAGAGAGAGAGAGACACGCCTCTATTCTAAAAAGGCAAGTCGTGTATATACAACTGAACAGTGGGCTGGGGATTTAGCTCAGTGATTCTGCTGTCGGCCTGGCAAGCTCAGTGTCCTGTGTTCAGTCCCCAGTACCACACACCACAGTGGGGCGTGGTGGCTCACACTTGTAATCCCAGCACTCGGGGGGGCAGAGGCAGGAGGATCGCTGTGAGTTTGAAGCTGGCCTGGGCTACATAGGGAGTTCAGGGCCAGCCTGAACTACACAGTGAGACCTTGTCTTGAAAAAAACCGAAACTGAGTAGGTTTTCTTAAATTTTTTTGAGGTGTGATTTAAAGGAACCCCAACCAGTGATTTTATGCTGCATTAAATGCTCAAATTTTTAAACATTGACAAAACACAACAACTTAGTACGACATTTGGTTATTGCTTTAGATCTCTAATATAGCAAAGATAAAGCTGTTAAATACACTTACATGGTCCTGAGGAAACTGAATCTGGGGTATATCTTAAGGAGTATTCATTCTGTCAGTATTACATTTCAGCAGTGTGATTCCAATAACAGTGGCTTTGAAGGAGAATGTCCTTTGGCGGCACATGATGAAATATTTGAGCATGAAATATTAGGAGTGGCTGTCAAGTAACATCGGCAACTTACTTTCAGAAGACTGAGCAAGAGAACAGCACGGGGCTCATCACACAGCACAGGCGGAGGGACAAGGGGCGCGGGGGCTTCCTAGGTGAGACATGTCAGGCATGTGTGCTGTCTCACTCCTGTCTCCGTGCCCCGGTAGGTTTTACTTTTCAGAATAAAACCAAGGAGAAAGGGCATAGTCCGTCAGGGTGCCTGGGAGCCGTGCGTCACTCGCCTGTGGGACATTGCAGCCTCTGGGACCAGGAAATTGGTCATTTTTAGAAGGAAATGGTTTAAAGCAAAAGCCAGGCACCCTTTCAACTGAAGAGTCTTTTCTCCTCGAGCCCCAAACTTTTACTCACACTCTTTTGGGAACAGTCCTGATTCTGGAAACATACTCAGCTCAGTCGCTCGGTGACTCAGCCCCTGCCTGACATGGTCAGTGACGGCTCACTCCTCTCTCAGCGGTACCTCCTTGTTCCCCAGTTAAATAGACACGCGGCTCAGGAGAGCTCACATCTTAGTGTTTCTGTTCTCTTTGATATATATTGAAGAGAATCTTGTTTTCTTTTCTAGTAACTCCTGGTATTTATTGCGTAATTGATAGTAGTTACACTCTGTACTATTGCATCATTAGCAAGTATGCAAAGTGTTTTTTAACAGCTCTGTTAAGTATAACTCCTCTGTAGTTTACTCATTTAAAGTGTTCGCTTCAGTGCTTTTCATGATTCAAGAGTTGTGCGCATCACCGTGGCCAATCTTGGAACATTTTTATCAGTAACAAATTTTTTTAGTAACTTCATGATTTATGTTATAGGGATTTTTTTGTTTTATTTTTCTGTTTGAAATAGTATCTTGCAGTTTTGCTCAGGTTTTTCTCTGGTTCTTGTTTCCCAGTTCATCCTAATATCCCAGCTTCCCAAGTACTGGGATTGCAGGTAAACACCACCATGAGCATCATCATATAGAGTTGAATCCAGAGCCTTGTGAGTGGTAATCAAGTGCTTTACAGCTGACCTACATCATCAGCTACTTTTTTTGTACTTTTACTGAACTTTGCAGTTCATAAATGACTTTTAAATGTGTATTTTTCCATTTGTGACAACATCATAAAATACACGAATGTCCAGAGATACATTACACCACCATTTGGATTGAATCAGACACATGCTCAATAAATTCCCTAGAATTACAAGTTCCTGATTTTAAGGAACTTATTAGTTTTTCATCTTAGTGCCCTAAAAGATGTACAGATGATCAGCTGTCTCTTTTTATTATAGCTTATAAGGTAGATTTAGTCCTCAGGAGTCAGCTGCTGTTTATTTGGACCTGTACTTTTGCAAAGCTAGTGTCCTGTTGTAGCTGTGAAGATGAGCAGATTGCTGCCAGCTTTGACCTAAGTCAGTGGATTATGATGCAGGCTTATTTGTGTGTAGGGTCTGTAGATCATCCTTACATGAGCATCTCAGATCTGGAAGGTTTTGAACAGAGGCATTACTCCTCTGTAAAGCTTGGTGCTGGGTTCTCCTGTTTGTGTGGATCTGGCCTAAGTGTCACTCACTGCTGACCTCACGGTGTCATTTCCTGTGTAGGTGAGGAAAATAGCGGCGGAATACTACGACAACCTGCCCCACTACAGTTCCTGGGTGAAAGTGTTGTACGACTTTGTGATGGATGACACCATAAGTCCCTACTCCAGAATGAAGAGGCCTCCGAAAGGGCAGGAGGTCCTGGAGTAAATGTCATCCCAGCACAGGAACTCCCCTGCGAAGCTTGAGAATAACCACCAGTGTATTCTGCCAGAGGCAGCTGCAGTCCATGGTGCTCCGCAGCAGTCTTGCGCCGTTCTGGACAAGGGTCTCCGTGGAGCTGGCTGCCTCTGTGCTCAGCTTGCCTCACTTGTTGACTGCTCATCCCTTGGGGAGTCTCCCCCCGTGTGTGTCACTGTGCAAGCAGATTTTTATTTTACTAAACAGCTAATAAACTGACCTACTAATTACAGAATATTAGTACTTATTTCTGTTTGAAAATGATCAAAATGACTGTTGGACAGAAGCTTGAAACTGAAATAATGTTGACTGTAGCTGAAGTACAAACGTTCACTTTTGTCCATTGTACATGTGACCTAACTCCGAAGCTGCTGGGTCCTGAACCACCTTCCTCTCGAGTAAAATGTATGTGGAACTGGATCCCTTCTGATGTTGACTGTCTGCACAGGTGGATATGCAAAGGCCAGATGAGATTGGCAGGTACTTTCTGGCCAGAAAGCTGAAGACAGGGCAGAAGGAAAGAGAAGAAGGTAGTAGAATGTGTGTCGACCGGCGCTCAGGAAGGGAGGGACGTGTGCACTGTCCTCACGAGCAAGGGACCCTGCAGTCCCTAGTCGAGTGTGGCTTGGCACCTGAGGCCCACAGAAGCGGTAAGGAAAGGTCCGGTGGGTTCTTGGAATCATGGCTTTTTGAGCATTGGCACAGACCAGCTCTCAGAAAGGAAAAGGGGCAGGAAAGCACAGGCAGCATTAGCAGGACAGAATGGGTTTCGGATTTCTAGGCACACAGCTTGGCATCTGGGTTCTGGGGAAAGGGACCAGGGAGGACTGTGAGAACGGCTTTTAAAAAGTCTGGTGAATACTAATTTGAACAAGGGTGTAGAAAGAAATTGTCCTATCTTGCAAAATTACATGTTAAGAAGAGATTTTGAATTTAGTGCTTTACTTGTGGAGTAAAGAAGGTTAATAGTTTATGTGGTGCTTGGCAGAAGTGTGGATCAGAAGATGGCCTACGGGGAACAAGCCAGAAGTGCCTGGTACTCCATGCTTCCTGCTGATGAGGGGTTTGGAGGCTCAGGGGAATGGACACGCTGGGGTGGATGTGTCTTGTTAACCTTAACTCTCCACACTAGGCTGGTCCACTAACACCTCGAGAGACCAATTTGTCAGGGAGTGCCAGGGTTAACCCCCTGGGTGCCAGACCTTACAGTGGGAACCGCTGCTACTCAGCTGTGACACCTCAGAGCAGTCAGTTCCTCCCCAGGGCAGCACCAATCATGAAGGCAGGGTGGCCGTGCTGCGGTGGACAACAGGAGAAGCCAGTGTTGAGAGTGGCGAGACATGTGCACCTCTGTGGCGTTGCTGATTAGCCACTGTGTTCCCAAAAACAAAATAGACAAGGGCCAGGGAGTTAGCTCAGTGGTTCCGGCGCCTGTCTTGCAAGCGCAAGGGCCAGGGTTCGATTCCCCGGTAACCACATATAATACTGGGTGTGGAGACTCATGCCCAGCAGCAACCAGTACCACATAGCACAGTGCCGGGCGTGGTGGCTCACGCCTGTCATCCCAGCACTCGGGAGGCAGAGGCAGGAGGACTGGTGTGATGTGAGTTTGAGGCTGAGCTCAGGATCAGCCTGAACCACAAAGCAAGACCCAGTCTAAAAAAAGAAAAAATAGACAGGAAGCCTACAAAGCTTTTACTAAATCTAGATAATCCAAACATCTAAGGGCAAATGAACAGAAACCTACTCCAAATTGTAGTAACAGAGCATCAACCAGTTCCTGGTCCCGAGGCAGTTTACAGACCCGAGCCCCTTGAATGCGGGGAGGCCAGGTCTCCATGAGGAAGGTCCTGGTGCATCACTGGGGAGGGGATAACCAGACATTCTGAAGATGACTGGACACTGGTTCTGAAGTAACACTGACCCAGGGGATCCAGAACAGCACAGTGGCCTCCAGGGTGTTAGGGCCTATGGAGATCAGGTGATGAGTGGAGTGGTAGCAAAGTCCTACTCACAGAGTAGGTAGGTCCTGGAATCCATCTTGTAGCCGTTTCCCCTGCTCAAGAATGCAAAACTGGCATACATGTACTTAGAACTTGGACGAACCCTCTTACTGGTTCCCAGCCTGTCCTGTGAGGGTTATTATCGCTGGAAAGGCCACATGGAAGCCACAGAACTGCCTTTGCCTGGTGAAAGCGTAAGCTGAAAACGTATTGCATCCTTAGGGGGATTGCATCAAGAACTGAAAGATGGGGCCGAGAACTGAGCTCAGTGGTTCTGGCATCTGCCCGGCAACCACAAAATTTCAAGTTTGATCCCCACTACCATCTGCCACAATGCAGGGCAGACAGCAGCTCTCCCCTTTAAAGATAACGGCTTCAGGCCTGTTACTGGACCTTAGTGGGGACTGAACTCTTGACCGTGGGATTTCAGGTCATCTGTGACCTGTGTTGCCTGTCATGGGCTGTGTGTTAGTCCATCCACTGAGTGCTAAAGTTGGACATGTACAGCAACGCTCATAACTAAATGGAAATGGTGTTATGTGACCAAGCCAGAGTGTGTCCAGAAGGCACAATTAAATTACATGAAGAGGTTCTCCAGACGCCAGTGGCTTCTCCTCCTGCTATATTGGCTTCTATCTCCCAGCACGCGCCTGTGGCCTCACAGGGTGTACTCTATGATCTACTGCCCGAGGAGGAGGAGGTGAGGGCCTGGTTTACAGACGATTCTGCATGCTGTCAGGCACCATCCAGAGTGGATAGCTGCAGCATTACAGCCCCTTCACGGGACTTCCCTCAAGGACAATGGTGAAGGAAATCTTCACAGTGGTCAGAATTTGGGGCAGTATACCTGGCAGTACATTTTTGAAGAAGAGAATGGCCAGATATACAACTGTATACTGCTTCATAGGTTGTAGCCAGTGGTCTGGTCAGATGGTCAGAAGGATCATGGGGCATGTAATTAGTGACAGATGTATCTGGGGGGGAGGTACGAGGATTGACCTCTCCATGGAGGCATGGGATGTAAAAATATTTGTGTTCCATGCAAACGCTCACTAAGAGGTTCCCTCAGCAACAGTCACATGGACAAGGCGACCTGTTCTGCAGATAGCAGTCAACCTCTTTCCTCAGCCATTTTTGTGGCTCATGAATACAGCGGCCACAGTGGCAGACACAAGGCTTGTACATAGGCTCAGCAATACAGACTCCCATTCACCAAGGTTGATTTGCCTACAGCCAGTCAGAATTCCCAGTATGCCAGCAGAGACCAACATTGAGTCCCTGATATCGCACCGTTTCTGGGTGACCTGATTGTGGATTGATCATATTGGACCACTTCCATCATGAAGAGAACAGTGCCTTGTCCCTACTGGCATGGATACTTATTCTATATGGGATCGACTCCCCTATATGTACTGTTTTTGTCGAAACTACTATTCTGTGGCCTCACAGAATGCCTTACCCCCACCGTGGAGTTCCCTACAGCATCAGTGCTGACACTTTGTGCCGGAAGAAGTGAGGCAGCGTGCTCATCCCACTGGAACTCACGGGACACACCACGTTCTTCACCATCCGGATACGGCTGAGTTGGTTTTTTGAAGGTGCAGTACACCACCAGCTGAGCATCAGTGCAGGCCTAGCAAGGTCTTCAAAAGGCGGTGTGGCCTTTTAATCAGCTGCACTGTATGGCATTATGCTTCCCATAGCCAGGACTCATGAGTCTGGGAACCAAAGGGCAGACGTGGAAATGGTACCACAGATCACTGGCCCTAGTGTCTTAGCTACTTTTCTCTCTTTGCTGGGACAAAAGGCCGAATACCCTTGCACGTCCCCTAGCTTTCAGCACAGACCCCTCAGCCTCCTGCCGTGGACTTGCACAGGACACTACAGTGAGCTCTAGGTCTTTGACTGGGCCCTCGGAATCTCCAGTGAGCTTCCACAACTTCCTCTGCAGGTAGCCATTGTAAGCCTATCTTGTAAATCCTTATGTACTTCTGTAGCTTCCATTAGCTCAGTTTTCTACTTACTGGCAGATACAAGGAGTACAGGACAATGACTGTAAGTGTGCATGCTTCCACCAGAGACTTCTGCCTGAGGCGACTAAGTTGACCTGGTCCTGGTCTGTGCCAGGCACTGCATTGGTCTCTCTGTGGACTATGGAGTTCTCAGTGGGCACTGGCCACCTTGTGCTGCCAAGGAAGCAAACAGGAAAGAATAGCTACCTTGTACAAAGTCAGAGAGCCAAAATTCAAATCCAGATCTAACTTCAAAATCTGTGAATTTAAAAAAGATTTACAGGGACATTTCTGTCAATTCAGAGCACTGTTTTTGTCAATGGCTGGGTCTGAAAGATCTTGGAACTGGTCCTCCCCTTCATAGAATATGTCTACAATTTGCTTAGTCTTGTCATGGAAAAAAAAATTTTCAAGATGTGTCAGTGTCTTAGTTACTTCCTCATTGCTAGAACAAAATACCTAGCACCCACAAGTTAAAGAAGGAAAGATCTACTTTAGCTCACAGTTTGTAGAGATCTCAGTCTATAGCTGGCTGGCTCAAAGGCAGTGCAGTGTGGTAGAGACATAGTTCTTGGAAAGGCAGTAAAAACAAGCATATTGGTTGGTGCCACCCACACCCAGAGTGGACCTTTCCATCACCCACACCCAGAGCAGCACTCAGAGGACTAAACCAGTTACCATATCCCTAATCCATGTTCACACATCCCAGATCTAGCCACCTCCTACAAGCCCACTGTGTGTCCATGAGGCCTGCGGAATTTCTGGATGCCAGCTGTGACGTTCTACCCCAGCCCACAAAAGACGCTCTTGCATCCCTTTATGCAAAAGGCACTTAGTCCATCTCTAAGAGTTGCCAAGTCCTAAAAGCTTCAAAAGTCAAAGTTGAAAGGCTCCAGGGGCCGGGGATTTAGCTCAGTGGTTC
>PVIR01011413.1:6484-47572 GCA_004026965.1 Petromus typicus
AAAAAAAAAAAAAAAAAAAAAACTTGAGCCCTTTAACCAAAGTTTTGCCTCACTGAAAAAGAAAATATTTCATCAATTATTAGATCTTAGATAAAATTGAAGTCATTGCCTTAATACAACTAACTCTAGGGTTAAAAGATTAATTCATCATCTAGGTAAGATAAAAATAAAAAAATATTTTCATAACTTTTGGACTTACTAGGTGACATAACTTGAAAGCATGGATTCTGTTCTCAGATTCTGCAGAAGGGTGAGTGACTTCAAGGGTGACAAAAAAGAAGAAAGAGTAGTTGGTTCTCAAAGCAGCAAGTGTTTTTCTTCACATTTCTTGTAAACTTCATAAGTCACATGATTAACTGCTACAATACAGATTTTATTATTTGTAAATTATCTTGTGAATCAAAGTATCTTTTTAAATATCATCTTAGATGAAATTAGTAAATTGATTACTTTATATTTTATCATTTATAATTCCTAAAGGACATGTACAAGTCAATCTGTATAACCACTATAATCACTATAACTGATACAGAGGTAAAATAGCTTATACGTTTTCTAAGATAATATGTCGTTGTTCTCAGGAACTTTATAAGCCCTTTATTTCAATGGACACTCACATGCTTACTGAGCTTGCCAGAAAACAGTAACAAACATGAGACCAGGTTCGAATGCCGCTCTTCAGCTGTAGTTCTAATGTAATTGCAGGTGAAGTCAAGCAATTTGAAATATTAGGTGGGTTAGACAGGGGTGATAAAGGCAGGTTAAGTAAAATGACTGCCAAATTCATAACCATTTGATCACAAAATGTCAAGTAATCTGAATGACAAATTGCATCTGATGCTAACACGGAGTTAAATTACATAGACTACAGAAAACATTTTGAAAGCACAGCCCTTGGAAATTTTATTCAGTAGTTTACTTTCATGAAAAATAGACATGTAGTGGCAAAGACAGACACGCAGTGACAACCACCCTCTAAAGGAAAGACTTAGTAGCATCTTCTATGTTTGTAAAGAGAAAGCACAGGTCAGGAGAGGAGAGTAAGCCTGAGGACCAGTCTCTCTATGATGGCAACTAGGGAGTTGATTTTTCTCTTTGGAGTCCTATTGTCTCATATGTTATATCAAGAGATCATCTTTTAAAAAAAATGATACAGATGAAATTCTACAGTCTTCACTATTGCAGAGAAGAGAGGGGGTATTCCCAGTGCGTTGTATATTTTTTGTTTGTTTTGTGCAAGAATATGAGTAAGGGAGAAGTTTTAGTTTAAACAAAAATTCTGAACATCATGGTATCATTCCCAGCATTCTAAGTAGTTGGCAGAATTCTTCATAGCTTCAATTAGTATTGATTCTAGTGCTTTCCTTGGCAGGAGAGGGTGTTTGGTTACTTTCTCATTGCTGGGGCCACATGTACAACACCCAGGAGCTGAAGTAGGCCAGATGGATTGTGTCTCACAATTGAGAGAGTTGCCATCCGTAGCTGGCTGGCTCGGATCCAGGAGGCAGACAGGGACCTGAGGGTGGTAGGAAGCAGAAAGAAGAGAATAAGAGAGCCTTCACCTCTCAGCATCACATTTAGCTATAAATTTGTCAGTGGACCACTTCACATATGAATATCACCCTCAGCTTTGAATCACCTCCCGAGAGCCCCTCCTGATAAGCACATGAGGCTTTGAGGGGAAACTTCAATATAAACCAGAAGGTGGAAATGTTAAAACAAAAAGTCTTCCAATGAAATTGTATGTTGATGGGTTAGGACAAATCTACGATACTGAAAATAAACAAAGCATCATTGTAATAATAAAGTGAGCATTTAAACCATGAGCAAACTATAATATCTTTAAAAGATTATGTGAGAAATATTCACAGCCCATACTTCTGAAATTTTATAACTTTTACTTGACTGGCAAGGCTCTAAAGAAAATAAACCTACTATGTTAAGCATCTTGTGTGCTTTACAGCACAGATATTCATCTTGGGCTTGTGGGAGGATTGATGTTTTCTTGTCAGAATCTATATTTATCAGAATATCAAGGCACTCAGAGCCGAATGCCTTTATCTTTCATAGCAAAAGGGATTCTTTTTTTTCTGTGAATAACAATAAAAAGTAAGCCCAGCTGATTTCAAAATGAGAAGCATGTTACACCATAATTGCACAAACAGACTGGCAGGAATAATGAGATCGCAGTATCTGATCTTTTCAAATTCCCCCTCAGTTTCCCTTTCTAAATACCTTCGC
Source organism: Petromus typicus (assembly GCA_004026965.1). Taxonomy (NCBI): domain Eukaryota; kingdom Metazoa; phylum Chordata; class Mammalia; order Rodentia; family Petromuridae; genus Petromus; species Petromus typicus. The sequence goes on from PVIR01011413.1 coordinate 8,726, forward strand.
ATGTTTCTATTCTTGTAACAGGTAAATTGTAACATTTTTCTACATCTGAGGTCACCTGAGTCAGGATTTTCAAATTGAAGCTCTGTTGGCCTGATAATAACAAGCTAACTTAGTATGCTTTTAAAGTCAAAGATTGCCTGCTTAACCTTTAGTTCCAGCCATTGCTGCATTTCAAACGATAGCAATGTGTTTGTTTTCCCTCTGACTGCTCAGAAATGGTACCTCACTTAACAGAAACAAGCTACTCTGGGCTCACAATTCCAAGCTGACACCTGCCTCCATGAAAGGTTAAAGGCAGATGGTGGACCACTGAGGAATAAGCAAGTTTGATCTCGGCTTCCAGACCTTCTTTCTGGCAGGAGCAAAGGAAAAGCACTTACTGGAACTGTGTAATAGAGCTCTATAACTCAGTGTCCCTGCTGATGGGCCAGGTTACTGTTGAGTACGTGATTTTATCTCTATGCTTTAATTTTTCATAGCTATATGTGGAGAAAATAAAATGTACTTTAGAAGGAGTTTATCACATAACATGAAGGAATTCAGGCCATGGAAACATGCATCACACTTACTGAAACGCTGGTAACATCCAAGAGCATCTGATTACACAGACTTGACTCGGGGCGTTGTCACCTTGCAAATCGAACCCATTGAAGTTTTTGACAACTTATATAAAAAACAGTGGGATCATGTGCAAAGAGGCTTAAAGTACATTTTAAAGCTGGTGAAACAATATGTAAGTCATAAACACTGTCTTCTGTTATAAGTACATGCAAGATGACCGGGCAGTCTGAGTATAGTTTGCAGTACATAACGTGCACATTCATTATGTGGACTGTCTCTCTTAACATGTCAATATTTACACCACAAGTATTTTCCAATGATTTTCTAATGTTGTTTCTTGGGAATTTAATAATCTATAATACATGCTTCTGTTTCTGCATTTGCAGAAGGAAATAAAAAATGCTAAAACTTTATTTCTGTTTGCACTATATATTATTTTCATTTGTGTTAGTTTGTATTTTGTCACTTTTTTTGTCTTCCCCAGTATATATATTTGTTCTTACTTACTCTGGCTCAACAAATACAACTAAAAAAGTTTTAGCTCTTATTGGAAGACTAAAATGAATATCTATATAGATGTCAAAAACCTGAAGTTAATATGAGCTTACTTCTAAACCCAGCACAGGATAGCCTATAGCCTATTTTTCAGAACTAGCTCCAATCACTTTATGGGTATGAAATATTCAGAAACTCTATGCAGCAGAACATGTTGAATATTGAACAGTTTATGAAACATTGCACAGAAACATATTTTTCTCATAAATAATTTCCTATATGTGAGCCTGAAGAGACCTCTTTTTGGCCCAATATGACAAGGATTAGTCAAAATTTTTCATTGACATTTAGTATCACTGCAAATAAAGATAGATGAAATTTTGATTAACTAGTATCTTTAGAGGTTGGGCAGCTCTCAGGAAATCACATTCCTGGTAGCAAAGGAGAAAATGTAAGTAATGTAATACAGAAATGTTTGTTGGTACCTAATTTTGTATTAGCACTAAAGACTGGAAAGCATGCCCTTTTTCATATGCTATGTCTTAAATTCCACACAATCTCTCAATCAGTCAGACTGTTTCATTTCATAATGGATGAACTTAAAAGTTAAATAGTACCTGTAAAGTCAAGTTATCAAAGGATAGGAATAGCATAGAAGCTTCATTCTCTGTAACTCTACTATCGACTCCTTTTTCTAGAGTGGGAGATTCATGAAGGAATATGAATGACAGATAAGTTAGGCCCAGAAGTGAGAAAGTACAGACATGCTCTTGTTGGTAAATAAAGCATCTTGCTGGAAAGAATGATTCATGGGGTAACTGAGATAACAACTGGATAAACAGGTATAAAGAGCAGAAACACAGCTGTTATTGAGGAGGATCAAACAGGAAACTGAGATAGACAGGAAGTGCTTGTGGAAACATAAGGGCAATGAGCATAATAAAGTAGAACAGACAGTTGCAAGACTGGAGTTTCAAAAGAAGAACAAATGACTCCATAGGAAGACTGAGGGAGGAGCTGAGCTCCTAGATGACTTGTTTTACTTGTATCTTCAGGAATATGGTGATGAGCAAAGAAAAGGAGAGAAAGGAGAGGTTACTCTTTGAGAGGAATGGCAAAGAAAGCAAAGATACAGGATGTGAAGAGGTAGGAGTTTTCCTAGTGGAAATGTAGTGAGTTAGACAGTGTTATTCATTCAAGGGAAGTCTCAGTCGAACTTGTAGAAGTAAAACGTTCAGTGTAGAATTAGATGACACCTCTCAGAGAAAGAACCTGAAATAAAAAGCAAAGTTTGGAAACTGATTTAGTACAAATCTATACTCGATGACAGAGAGTAATCAATAGGTCCTACATGTAGAAGAATAATTTCAAAAGCCAAAATTCAGGAGTATTTCAAGTAAAAGGCAGTTAAGAGTATCCTATACTAGGGGCCGGGGAGTTAGCTCAGTGGTTCCGGCGCCTGTCTTGCAAGCGCAAGGGCCCGGGTTCGATTCCCCGGTAACCACATAACAATATTGGGTGTGGAGACCCACACCCAGCAGCAACCAGTACCACATACCACAGTACCGGGCGTGGTGGCTCACGCCTGTAATCCCAGCACTCGGGAGGCAGAGGCAGGAGGATTGTGATGTGAGTTTGAGACTGAGCTCAAGGCCAGCCTGAACCACAAAGCGAGACCCTGTCTCAAAAAACCTAAAAAAAAAAGAGTATCCTATACTATATAGTTCCTTCATTCAAAAATGCTTACATTTCATTTTCTTCCAAAGTTTCAATTTGAAGATATCAAATGATCAGAACAATATGTAAACTCCCAAATAACCACCATCAAGATTCTGATCACTTCTACATATATTAGAATTGATGTGTCTATTCATGTTATATCATAGTGTTAATAAATTTCTAATTCAATGCACTTGCTTGGATCATCTAAATAATACACAGACAAAGTTAGAAGCAAGTGAATTGAATTAGCAGTTTACTGACACTACGATGTAACCTGACAGTTATATCTTTGGCTAAGGTCATGATGGCTGTGCATGCATGTGTGCATCTGTGCATGAATGCGTGCTATTACAACTTCTATTAAAGACTGAACCCAAGTTAAATTTAGTTTTTTTTCAGGACATTAAAATATCTCATCCTGTGTAATTAGTTTTACTCTAAAAAAGAGACCTTCATAGCAACCCACTTGCATTTAGAAAGGAAGATATTTCCAATAATCATAAAATAATTTGTTTATGAAAAGTGAAAAATAGAAAATGCTCAATGTAAAATAGGGTGAAGGGGGAAATTTGATGATATTGTAACAAAAAAGTAAGGAAACAAATTTTATATATGGGGGGGTGGTAGGGTGGGTGGGGCTATGGGAAAAAATGAGAATTAAGTTGTGTCTTATACTGGTACAAATCCCCATTATGGAGTGCAAGCATGATGTGTATATTTAATGTACCAATAAAGATAATAAAAAAAGAAAAGTGAAAATTATCTTAGGCTTTATATAAAATATTTACATTGAAAAATGCATTTTCAATATGGCTGATTTGGGGTTGATAACCTTCTGTGCAAAATGCAGAATTAGAGAAGCTCTGGGAGATTAAAGTATGGGTTCTACATTCTTTCTGGATTTTATAAATAAGTTTATTAATATAGAATCTTCATGTTGTCTGCTACTTTATAGAATGTTTGTCTGGTTTTATCACTAAGATATCATAAAAATGATACAATAAAGATGAGCTTTTAACTCTTATTTTCATGCAGAATAAAAATGACAATTTTCTAGCAGAAAAATAAGATACCCAGATCACAGTAACTATAAATAATAAACTCCAATTTGTTGCATTTTGTTGCAAATAGAATAAAACAGATATAAAAAATTAAACAATTTGGCAGAGGAAAATGCTTTCTTTAGAGCCCTCTGTCTAAAAATTACTAGAATACATCTTTAATATTGCATATTTTTTTAAAAATCTGAGGTCAAAATAGACCTCTTAAAATAATGTATATAAGGTGAAAATATCAGCTTTAAACTTGAATTCTGAGAACTTTCAAATAAAAACCAGAAGTGTTTATTTTTTAGTCTGCTTTTTAGGTGAGTATTTGTTAATATGTTTTCTGAGAACCTCAGAAATGTCAAGGAAAAAGCGAGACATAGAACTGCTCAGGTGAATCCATTTCCCAAGGTGTTGATGAAAAAATGTATTTTTATTCTGTGAAATTTTTAAATCAAGAAGGAACAAAAACAAGTATTATCAGTGCAAAGTGTACAAATTATTAGTGCAAGAATTATTAGTGCAGCCCCATCTGCTTGTTGTTTTTGACAGTTTTGGTTGTACTGCAAGCAATAGATTTTTAACAAAACACAATGTCAGCCCTAGTCACTATGAGGTAGGCCCTGGCTAGGTGCTTAGGATAAAAAATCCACTTGAGACAATGTTCTTGTGAATTTCTTACACTTCTTTTGCTGAGTCTTTTTTTCCCAGAGTAAGAATTTCCCAGTGTCAATGGAACAACAGCCCTAGCTCCCTTTAAATCTTTCTGTAAAATCTTCCCTTTCCCATTGAAAGATGTAAAATAAACACTTGTGTACAGGAGTCATATGATTTTTAAATTATCTAGGACAATATTTAAGCTCAGGTTTGCAAAACAGTTCGTCATTTTCTCCCTTTAAATATTTAGGAAACTACTATTTCTTCAATTACTGTTAAGTTGTTTCTGTTGTGCTAAATGAATATAATACTTAGATTCCAGTTAGCAAAGAGTTGAAAGTACAGTAGAACAGTACAATAGATAAACTAAGAAAAAATATGTTTGTTTTTTAATTAAGACTGGCAGATCTTGCTGCTACTCTTGGGGGGGTGTTAGATTACTTATTAGACCATTTATTTGTTCAATCAGTAAGAAGGATGCCTTGTAACTTAGAAAAGAAAATACAGGCTGGAAAAAAAATATTAGCAACAGATTTGAAAGATATCTTAGGAAGCAAAAGCCTCCTCAATCTAGGTGGATACAGTATCAGGAAATCTCTTTGTTTTTAATATCACCTTTCCATCATTTATGTTTAAAAATGTAACTAACCCAAGAAAAGAAATATGATAAATTAATAATCTGTCATGGAGAACATTCTGGATCATTTTTAAATTAGAGAACAATGATTCCTCCTTGATTTTGCACATTGAGTGTGAGTGGAAAGGTGTGAGGAACAGGTTTGTGTGGGGAGGGGTTATACTGAAAGGGAGGAAGTATAAAGAAGGAAGATATTGGAAGAAAAAATTTCCTCTACATTTCTCGAACTACAGCCTCTCTCTGTACACTGTCTGATACTCTTTTTCACATCTTAAGAGGCTTTCACACCTGTGATCCTAGAATGTTAATAGTGTTCACATTGGTTCACCACTTCAGTGGGAACAAGCTTGCTGGAAACAAAAGAGGAAGAGAGGCTGGTGGGTGTAGCTCCATGGTAGAATCCAGGTTTGACCCCTTGCACTGCCCCAACCCCCAAAAGACGGGAATCTGTTGGATCACTCAGACCTTTTCTTCTTTCTCTCTTCTGTCATCACCCACTGCCACCACTCAACAATGTATCTGCTGCCTTCTCTGTGTCACTCACGCTCTTGTCCCTTCTCTACCATGAAGATCAACTTGTCCACTTCACTCTGCTCTCCATCAGGGCCTATTTTGTTGATTTTAAATAGTTTTTATCTAAAAAAAAAGACTATATAATGTAGTAGTACAAAGTTCTTGATTCAAGCTCTTCTTACCATCTGAGTGGGCTTGAATGCTTGAGCATACCCTATTTCTTTCTGGAACTCTGATGGTCCTATCATCCAAACAGGATTGATAAAATAAGCTTTAACAATAGGAAGATGTACCACATTTCTGGATAAGCAGAACCAATATAGTGAAAATGGCCATACTTCCAAATCTCTTCTACAGTTTTAACGTAATACCAATCAAAATGCTGTACTAACAGCAATCACCACAGAAATGAAGAGAGAAATCCTAAAATTCATATGTCACCAGAAGAGACCTAGAATAGTAAGAGCAATTCTGAGCAGAAAAAGCAAGATAGGACTTCTTACACTTCTTTTGCTGAGTCTTTTTTTCCCAGAGTAAGAATTTCCCAGTGTCAATGGACTGAAGTCCAATCCTGGACTCCAGATTATAGTACAGAGCTATATTGATTAAATACACCATGATATTAACAAACAAAATTTAGACTTTTGAATTAAAAGAATAGAGGATGCAGAAATAACTCCATGCATGTTCAACCATCTTGTCTTTGATGAAAGGTCAAATCCTTTCACTTGATAGTCTCTTTATCAGGTGGTATTGGGAAAACTTGCTATCCACATGTTGATAATTGAACCTAGACCCATATGTTCCACTGTGAATTAAACTAAAATCAAATGGATGAAAGATCTAAACATGAAAATAGAAACAATCTCCTGGAAAACAAAATAGATAAAACTCTTGAAGACAGAAGCATAAAAGCTCTTGAAGACATAGCATAAAAATCATAACCCAATTACATAAGAAATACTACGGAGGATCAACAAATAGGATCACATGGAATCAAAAGCCTTCTGCACAGTGAAGGAAGTAAGGTAAAGAGACAAACTACAAAATGGGAAAAAAAAATTTTAACTACTCCTTAGAAAAAGTACAATAACCTAGAAGATGTAAAGAACTCAGAAAAGTAGACCTTACCTCAATTTAAAGACTCAGTCAAAGATTGGGTATCTGAAATGAATAGATATTTCTCAGATGAACAAATACAAATGGACAATACATACATGCAAAAATATTCAACAGACTGGTCATAAGACAAATGCAAATGAAAACAACACTGAGATTCCTTCTTAGTCTAAAAAGAAGGGCAACATCAAGAAATCAACCTACTATAGAGTCAATGGAAAAGGAACTTTTCTTCATTGTGGATGGGAGTATAATCCCTATGGATACCAGTGTAGAGCTTCCTAAAAATATTAAAACTTGAAATTCAATTTGACCCAGTCAATCTTTTTCTAGGTATCTTCCCAAAAGTTACAGACATCATAATCACACAGATGTATGCATGCTATGTTTATAACAAAATAATTCATAATAGCTAAATCTTGGAAGCAAGCTATTTGTCTGTCAATAGATGAAAGAATAAATAACGTGATATTTATACACAATATAGTAGTAGTCTAAAGAATATTCAATTTTAAAAAAGAATAATATATGAGTAATTTGTCAGAAATTATGCACCTCTAGAAAATAATGTGAAGTAAGTGAAACACACAGCCTTGAATATTGCATAGTTTCTCTTATGTGAGAAGTCCAATAGTAAATAAAGTGCAAAAGAAAAGATAGAAAATAGGAAGAAATAAAGGAGCTAGGCTTTCACGGTACTTATTTCAAAGAATTTATCAGACAATGTAGGAAAAGACCTTTGTAGTTTTTGTGCCTAGCAGAAGGAGAGAGGGTTCCTGAGTTTCACTCTTTGTCTCTCTCTGAGTTTCAGTTCATGGCAATCATAGACACAAGGTGCTAATGACCAAATAAAAATCAGCGATCCTATAGGCTCATGACCGTCGAGGATAGTGGGAGGCCCCTCCCTCCTGAGCACATGACTTTTGGGTCCACCGCTGTGACCTAGAACAGATAGTAGAACATTACCTCCCCTGCTAGAGGCCTTGAATTTTTAGCTTAGTAAATGGAAACCTCACCAGGTACAAGGCAGCAAGTCTAATGCTTTCTGTGTGAAGTACATGCCAAGGTAAAAGTTGAATGGTGAACAGCGGAACATGCAGCTTCCCCTCCCACTGTTTACAGAGGTAGCCGAGGAAAGCCAATTTCTTTGTGAATCAGAAGAGCCCCCTTTTACACTGGGAAGAGTAGGAAGCGATGAAGTGACAATGTACTTTGTCGACATGTCCGCAGTGGATAGATGTGCTACTGCCTTTTAGATCTCTGAGGAGAACAGGAAAGTTAGAACAAGAGAAAAAATCTTTTCTTCTGGAAAGTGGCATTTGGATATGTTTTATCACCCTAAAAATGTCATCCGTTTTACAGACTCAAATGCCTTAAGAGTCATGGGAAAATTTGTACATGTTGAATCCAATCAATTATAAGGAAAGTCTTTGGCTGCTGTATCTAGGTAAATGTGTCTGTTCTCATTTGTTCAGTATTTTGTGGACATAAACATTTAGAGAGTTTTACACAAAGTTTCTCATACATATTTCTTTTTTCCCCTTGTCTCAAATTCTCCTTGCATGGGAGAAGTGTAAATGACTGGATGAAATCTCCATATACCTTTTATGACCCAAGCGCCAGTAATGTACACGTGAGAATATGTGTTTACATGGAAAATAGATTGTGAGTGGCCATTTGTTTTGGCTTTACAGGATGGATAAGAGGCTAAGTAGTGATATGAACATAGCCTTTAAATAACTAGCCACTTTAATTTTATTGTTAAGGGTAAAGAAGTAGAAACTGAAGCAGCGGTAGGAAAACATAGGCAAGGATGTAAAAGTTAACAGTGAAAATCAAAACCGTGTTACCCACTGGCTTCAGATCTAAAGCAAGTGAGTCGGGTCACCCCTTCCAGCTGCAGGCTCACTCACAGTCTCTCACTAACGAAGCATTTTACTTCTGCAGGCAGATGCTAGCTGGAGTCAGCACCTGCCAGACATAGATTATATCCCTAATGAGCAAATGAAGTGTTTAATAACTGTACTGCAAAAATAAAGTTTAGAACAGTCAGTTCCTGCTGAGATTGCTCACGTGTCATTGAAATATACCTCTGTCCGCTCTCCGAACTCTAGCCACATTTGTCTTTTCACCCTGGGTGGGTCCTGCTGAGGAGATAGCATTAAAAGCAAAGCATTGCTTACTTAATTAGTTGTATATCCAAGCAAAATCGTTAGTTTAGCACATCAGCATCCATCAAAGGGACTCAAGTGCTGCTACTGGAAGCATCTCAGCTACAGAGAATTCTGCAGTGGCTTCAGGGACACATTTATAAATTTAAATTTTTCAACTAACCATGAATGTCTAAACTCATAGAAAATTTAATATTACCTATTTTAAGTTAAATGATGCATTTCTAAATAGTTTTCCACTCTTAATTTTAAGAAAAATATAGACTGTATTTGGTAGAAAGTAGTGATTTAAACCCAAGTATTTTCATTTCAGAACTAGACATTCACTTGTGAGAAATTTTTTTATATTTACTATTTATCAGTAAATTAACCTATTGTTCCTGAATATTAATGAGCAAGAAGCCAAAAGTAATGTTAAATACAAAGAGAACCCTTAAATTCCGATTCCTTGCATCCATTTTATACCTAAAATTTTAAACATGAAATTGTTTAACCTATATATACATGAAGAAACCAAATAAAAATTAAATTAGAAAATGAGAGTCAAATATATCATGTATAAGTACAAATTCTCAGGGTTGAATATGATTGTGATGTGTATCTAAAATGTACCAATAAAGAAAAAAATTACTGATATTTGAAAAAAAAAAAAAAAAAAGCAATTTGGGCCATTGGGCCAAGGTCAAGACTATGGTTTAGATAAGTGTCGCCAAAAGGCACAAGTTTCAGAAGTGTGTGTGTGCCATCCTGTGGGGCTGATGGGAAGTTATAGAACCTTTAATAAATGAGGCTGAGTCAGAGAAAGTTAAGTCACTTGAGGGCATCCCCTGAAAGGGAATATTATATCCTTGTCTTCTTTTTGCTTCTCTTTTTCTTCCTGGCTACCATAAGATGAGAAAAGTCCTCTTCCACATGCTTGCTTCTCGATGTACTGCCTGCCCCAGACTTAAGGGCAACAGAACCAAGTAACTATGGATCAAAACTTCTGAATTCATTAGCCTAAATAAACTGTTTTAATAAATTGGTTTAATTTAGATATTTGTTACAATAACAGAAACCTGCTAACAAAGTAAAAAAATAAAGTATGTTAAACTGTGTCTCCCAACTCCTAGGCTCAGAGTCTTTTTCAATGTTTGGATATTTATTTGAGCACTCATTCTTGGCTTAGAATTCACTGTAAATCATAAATTTTGCTGTATCTGACACAAGGTGAAGGACTAAAGTCATGACTTAGCTCTCTGAAAGAAGTGCAGACTAGAAAATCACCACAAAACCCTAGTATACATGGTGAGCTACAAGGAAAGGAGTAAAATAAAAGCACAGGTTGACCAGTAGGACAGACCCAGGCTTTGCCAGTGTCTGGGCTTCAAATGTCTGAGGTTCAGAGTAGAAAAAATCTACACATTCTATACAAATATATAAGAGCAACAGAGAAAATATACTCCTCTGAGAGTGGTTTCAGCTTCCCACAAAAAATATTTTCATGGAAATCTTTGTTTTAAAATATATTTTTTTCTTTTTTTTTTTTTTTTTTTTTTTAGACAGGGTCTTGCTTTGTAGTTCAGGCTAGCCCTGAGCTCAGCCTCAAACTCACATCACAGCAATCCTCCTGTCTCTGCCTCCCCACTGCTGGGATTACAGGCGTGAGCCACCATGCCCAGCACTGTGGTATGTGGTACTGATTGCTGCTGGGTGTGAGTCTCCAGCACTTGCAAGACAGGTGCCAGAACCACTGAGCTAAATCCCCAGCCCCAAAATATATTTTTCTTCTTAAAGGGCAGTTCTGAGACCAAAATTGTCTAATTGCCTGTCAATAAATATCTCCTGGGAAATTTTGTTTATATTTCTTTAACTTGCTTTTCAGGAAAAGGAAAGCAGAGATACTTAAGGCCATAGAGTGCAACAATTAAGTCTTGCTGATTTGACGTAAACTCTTTGCCTGTGTAGAATTTTATTGATGTTAATTCTACATTGGTCTCTCAGTACCCTTACTCTTTTATTGAGTGAAATAAAAGGTAGGTCACTAAACCAGGTCTGGAGAATGTGAGTTCCAGCGTTCTTGCCATCTATGATTCTGTGAATGTTACTTGAGAAAAGGCAGTCATCTGAGCCTTACACATTCTATTTGGCCTTTGAACCAAGACAATATCTTCAGTTCTTCTTGTAAAACTCAAAGTGTCTTGTACATTGTTCAACACTCAGTACTTTCTGAATGTGTAACCATTGCATAACCACTGTTACAGATACACAAAACCAATTATTGCCATAATCATCCTCCCGATGGCTTTGAATTAAGGTACTCTGCAGCCATACCCATGTGCTATTGTAAACATACAAAAATGGCAAATGAAGTATAATTCAGCGGATATTTGGGCGAGTATTTAGATTCCTAGATAGAAATACCTTAAGAGTAAACATGTGTAGTGAAAACGGATGTAGGTTATTTCTAGAAATTCAGTTTCTTTGTAGGCAAAATTACCAGAAATTGTAATAAAATAAATTTTACAGAATTATATACAGCAGTGTTGTAAATTATAAAGAAATATTTATTCTCAGATGCTTCAAGAACCAAAACAGGCCTTGACCCTTCCCAACTTTCCTCCATACTAAGATATGCCGGTGCATTTACTTTTTCTTGCAGATGTGTTTACTTTTTCTTTATAAATATTGAAGACAGAGTAAACTGATATTCAGTAGATAGTAAAGTACAGTCTATGAATCTGTTTAAAAGTTAAATTTTACATTTTCTAGGAGTGGTTTTAAATATTTTTAAATCCCTAAAATTAAGAAGTTTAATGCTCATCAGAGCCTAAGTCAAAAATGGGTCAATATGTAGATATTGATCTATACAGAAGATTTATACAGAAGAAGTTAGTTTTTAAGATTTAGGTATGCTGCTAAATGTGAAAAAGGACAAGAGTTGTCTGAGGAAGGTACTAAGTAGGACAGCTTTTGTGTTAATAATGCTAAGTGTAGGTTTAACTAGAAGCTTTTGAGTCCTCTTGAAGGAAAACAAATATAATTCAGGCCACATAAAACAATTAAAATACACACAGTCTCAAATTTCAACACTACTCAGTGATTTTAAACTTTATTAATTACTTTTTTAAATGTTGTGACTTCATTAAATAATTATCTAAAATATTAATGTAAGTTACATATACTAGATCACCTAGAATATTTGATAGGTCGGTTTTGTTTAGTGCTTGCCTTTGTATTTTCATTAATAACTAAAATAACTACAGGGACCTTATATTTACACTGAAAGGCTGAAGAGAAAAGTAAAGTGGGAGAGACAATTCACACATTCTTTCTTACATCTGGGGATGACCAGCTGGCATTACAGTGTAGTGTGCTTGGATGTTGGCTTATTGTTCAATTATATAATATTGGTAATGAAAACTAAGTATACACGACAACAATGATTATGAAACACATTATCAAATTCACATGCCATTTTGTTTTAGCTCATCTCCCTCTTTGACCATTTTACAAAATTAATCCTAATAATTAAAATTGTGCTGTTTGGGGGGACTTTTCCCCTTGGCTTTATGTTTTTATTTTATAGCATAGCAGAATTATAAGATAGTGGCAAGGTTTGTGTTTATGTACCAAAGTAACACTAATAAAAACATTAAAAGTTTTGTTTTCTTTTAAAATTACAACTCAGGAGAGGCAATGATGTGATAAATAGCTTCAATTCTCAAATTAAATGTAACCTTTGAATTAAGTATGTGCTCATTTATAAAGCTCCCTCAAAGAGCTCATTTTGGTGGGCTAGATAAATATATAACTAACCTTAATTTTCTCAGTACAGTGGGTGAGGGATTTAGCTCAGTGGCATTGTGCTTGGCTTGCACAAGTGGGTCCTTGCAGGGTCCTGAGTTTTATCTATCGTACTGCAAAAAAAAAAAAAAAATCATTTTTCAGTAGAGTTAGTTATAACTCTAACAGCAGTGTCAACCTTTATTTATCTGCTCTTGTCTAAGTATATGAACTTAGGCAAAGTTATTCTGTGTTCTCTATGTGGCCATCCTCATGGATAACATGAAAATATTAAGATTATTTTGGTAATGAAATACAAATTATTAGTAGCCTATTTAAACAATTCACTAGGTATCAGCCTTTTTAAATATACAATCTAATCTTCATGAATTTTTTTTTTTTTTTTTTTAGGCTTTTTTGAGACAGGGTCTCGCTTTGTAGTTCAGGCTGGCCCTGAGTTCAGCCTCAAACTCACAGCAATCCTGCCTCTGCCTCACAAGTGCTGGGATTACAGGTGTGAGCCACCACGCCTGGCACTGTGGTATGTGGTGCTCGCTGTTGCTGGGCGTGAGTCTCCATGCCCAGTATTGTATGTGGTTACCAGGGATCGAACCCAGGTCCTTGTGCTTGCAAGACAGGCGCCAGAACCTCTGAGCTAAATCCCCGGCCTTCACAAATTATTATCATTCCCATTTTACAGATAGGAAATACCAGACCAAGGAAGGGTTATTCAACCAAGGAATTGCACTCAGAGTAGGTAATTGAAATCCCATTATCCACATGCAGATTGAACAAGTTGCAAATCCTGAATTCCTGTTCATTCCAATTGCACTTAAATTGTCCTCCAAATGTAGGAATGGAAGGATGCAAATGTAAGCAAATTATGTCAGAAAATCACACTGAAAAAAGTTTTCATATTAGTATTTCCCTTTACAATGACTAGCATCTACCAAAATACTGATTCATTAGATTATTTGCATTATTTCTTCCCCAAACACAAATGATCCCTATTTCTCTGCTTGTAGATGTGTTCACCTCTGATTTTATCAACTAGAATTCTATTTTACAATGTATATTCAAAACAATTGGGGGTGTCAAAATATATGATCTCATTAAGATCATTAGAATTTAACATCATCATTGTTGACAGAAAACTTAGAGAATTTACTTTTCCTCTTGCTGTAATTCCTTCTCTGCTCCATTTTTTGTTACAATCCTGAAAACTCTTTTAAAACCTCTATGTGTGTGATAGGTAATAGTCTAATAAAGCTTTTTAAAGTTGTAGAACATAAGAACAAAACTGTAGTGCAGATTGTAACAGGATTTCTATGACAAATTTCGATCCCAAAAGAAAAAATACAGACATGGTTTACAGTAACAAATGTCACATAGAAACTCCACACAGCCTCTAATGATTTTTCTGAGCATTAAAATGTCCTTTATTACAGAAGTTATACTGATCAGTTACACCTTTTGCAGAAAAGCATTAAAAGCAAGATTTTCCTCAGTTTTGCCATGAAGGGCTTCATTTTACTATGTCATCTCATACTCATTTGTAAACCAGTATGACTGTCCCTTCTGACTTCACCTGTCTTTGCTTCCTTGTATAATAGACAATATAGTTAAGTGGTATTGCATGTGGTTTTCTGGCCCAAAGCTGAGACAGGCACCAAATGAACTCACCCGACACTTTACAGGATGTGATGACCAGCCCAGGGCTCCCAGAAAACTTTCTTCGCATGATTTGAAGCCCACTTGAAGTTATAGATGATAAGTAGAGCTTCATCAGGAGAGACGTAATCAGTCTGTCTCCCGTTCACAGAAATAAAGTGAGCCATTCATTGTGGCAGAACCTCTACACCACAGAATGAATGATAGCCCAAGATCAGTGCCAAGCTACTTGACTTGGCTTCGGTGCCTAAAAGATTGTGCCTCAGAATGTTTCATATTTTCCTTTCATGACTCTGTGTTCTATTTCAGGACCTACTCTTCCCAAGACTCACATTAAAACAGCTTCTCTTGGCCTGGCTGGAAAAGCAAGATCTCCTTTGCTTCCTGTGTCTGTGCCGACAGCCCCTGAAGTGTCTGAGGAGGGGCACAAACCAACTGAGGATGCAGCCAATGTAAGGGCACCCTTCAGATTCTTGCTGTATCCTGGGAAACAGGAATTGCGGCTGTGCAGTGAGGTCTAGAGCAATCGGCATGTAGCATCAGCCCCAGGGCACAGTCCTTCTTTACACTTGAATATGAAGAGAGAAAAACTGCAGAAAAAACTGTATCAGGGATTTAGTTAACTGAAACACATTATTGACACTTAAGGGTAGTATTAGAAATACAAGTGATAGCTACAGAATGCATGATTTCATATCCATGTATATAATATCCACATCCATGTATATGAGGGAAAGAGAGGGAGAGAGAAAGAGAGAGATACAGTGACTGTTACCAAGTTCCTTCCAATCAAAAAATGGCAATGTTTGATATGAGAAGTGGGCACACTCAACCTTATATGTCTGACAAGTTTCACCTTGTTCAAAGCAGCCGGTGGGTTGTAAACTGTGGTTGACAGAGGCATGTGTGAAAGTGTGCCTTGAATCAGAGATCTTGAAAAATTCATTAGCATAAGAATTTTTCCATCCTGCAAAGATGTGAATATACATGGAATGTATTCCATAATATTGTATTATGGAATGTATTCCATAATGGAACGTTGTTTATGGTGAAGCTGCAGTGACGATAAAAGGAGGTACCAATGATTCAAGAGAGTGTGCAATGCTTGTGACTCAGTTAAAGACACGGAGAAATCAGGACATCCTTTAATCTCAAAACCCCAAGAGAATGTTGTGAGAGTGACACAGTTCAGTCAAACAGCCTAGCGAAATGTTGGAGCAGCTGAACATCTCTTAAGGCTCTTTGGAAAGCATTTTAACACAGCTATGAACACAAAGTTACCGAGTACAAAATGTACCCCATACACTTGACTGTCAGATAAAAACAACAATGTTAGTCAGTTTCATTGGAACTGTGTGATCCTACAGCCCATATTCCAGTTTTTTAAGAAATACCACCACAGGAGACGAATCTTGAATGTATGATTTGGGTCCTGAGTCCAAAGTTCAGATTTCTCAATGGAAAATCACCAGTCTTTCTGCAAAGAGAACTTATTAATCAAGACAATTTTGAGTGTGATTTTCAACCCTGGGATCCTGAGCAGTGAGTTTGTACCCAGAAATATCAGAGTGAACTCTGAGCTCTGCAAGAGCTTATGAAAGTGTTTAAGAAACAATGTGCATAGAAAATGGCCTGAGAAGGGGACAGTTTTATCTTCCATCGTGATAACACATGTCACACATCACTTCTGATATAGAAGTTTCTGTCAAGTGAAAACATTGTGGCGTTTTGTCATCTGCTTAATTTACTAGATCTGGCACCAGTGATTTCTGGCTCTTCCCCAAAGGCAACATGACCATGAAAGATAAAATGTTATGAATCAGTTCAGGACATCCAGGGAACAAAGAGAGTGTAACTAAAATATATATTTAATGAAAGAGGACTTCTAGTTCTGGAAGGCAGGACCAGTAGGATATGTGTATCTGAAGTGAAGGAAAATTTTGAGGGAGAATAATAGACATTTATATTTCAATGTGATTTTTTTTAAAAACACTGACCATGTGTTTTAATCATACATGTATATCCTTTCAATGGGATGAAATACTTTGACTTTCTTGGAAATAATACTATATAATTATTTTTAAACATTAAAGAAAAACAAATTATATTCTGAGTTTCTGATGTTATTCATATTACTTTTTAAAAATCATAAAATGCTCTAGAAATATAGAATTGAGAAGAAAATACAAACTGAAGTTTAAGAAAAACAAAAAAGAATATATTTAAAAATAAATTTCATTTTAAGAAAGGAAACAATCATGTAGTAAGAGAAGAAATGCAAGTGATTAAGTTAGAAAACTCAGAAAGAAAATAGGTAAGAAAGAAAAACTCAAAAACTTGCCCCCTGTTTACCCAAAAAGTGAATAAAAGGAATTAATAGATAATTACCTAAAAGCAGTTTTTTGACAGTTTTAGTGTGATTCTGAATAGTATTAAGAGAAAGACATTTTAAAGCTAAGGAATTATCCTACCATAAACTTTGAATAAACAAAACTGGAGGAAGAAAAAAAAAAGAGAAAACAGATTAAATTTCTATTTTGCTGTCATATTTGAATATTTTCCAACTATAAAGGGTGAACTAGCTTATGTCTTCTTCATGCATAAATGAGGAGTTATGCAAAGTGTTCAAATAATATGATAAAGAAAACCATAATCATACTGATGAATAAATAGATCACATACAATCTGGCTCTTTATAAGCCCTACAACTAACATTTTTTTAAAAATAAAATAATATTTTTGAAATTTTCTTGTTAAAAAGAAAAGATAATTTCATTTAATTGAAGAATTGTATATTTTTGACTTTGTCTTTAGTACTAGAAACGATAAAAATAGTTTCTACAGCAAATAAGGAAGTTGAATGCGTGCACATGTGAGAATGTTTGGCAGAATAGTGTAGATACTCAACACACTTTTTAAAAGATCCAAATGTAAAAACAACTGACACTCTATTGTTAGGATGTTGCTGTTTGTTTCAAAACTTGCTCAATTCTGTAGTTGGTGGTCCTGTGTCAAATCAGATCAAATTCCTAAGTTTAAATAATGTTTCTCATCTCATAAGTATTGCTGTTTCACATTTAAAGTTAACTCTAAGGAGTGGAAGCAAGAGATTTATTATGAAAAGCAGGAAGAATACATACTTTAAAAAATACTGAAATAAGACACACATTCTAGATTGTGAATATCTAATCCAATATATAAACCATAGGTATCACTTTAAATTTTCTAGGAGCCACATTCAAGGACATGAAATAAGTGAAATTTATGTTAATAATACCCTTCTTTCCCCTAACATTTCTAAAAGACTATCATTTTAACAGTAAGTGTTTAAAACTTGTCAGGAAGATAATTCACATTCTTTTTTATACCAAATGTTTGAATTCTCATATTTATAAGAAAAACACATTTCAATTTGAACTAGCCACACTAGGAATCCAACAGCTATATGTAACCAGCAATTGCTGTGTAGGCATTGTATTATGTATTTTGAAAATGATAGACCATGTAATCACCCCATTCCACTTCCCTCTATATATCCATGTATGTATATTATATGCATGCTATATACTAGCTTGTTAAACTGAAATGGCTACTTTTCAGTCCCTGTTAAGCACCCAGTAGTGTACTGTATGTCCAAATCATTCACTGACAATAACCCTAAGCTCATGCATTATTAGTAGCGTGTGCTGTGAGTGTTATCTTCAGTGGCTGGAGTAACCATGCCTACCCCCTTACACAGATTCTATCAATCCTTTTTGGGGATCCAAGGGGCATATTTAGCAGGATTATGTAAACATCTCTGGCCGGGGTACCAAGTGAAATTCTTGGCCTACACAGAATAGAAATCATAGCTCAGGTCTCATTGCCTAAATAATTTAATCAGTTAAATGGACTAGCCAAAGATAGTAAAAAATACCATTTCTGTGTCTCTTGACATATACTGCATATTGACAAAAAGAGAAGAATAAACTAACATTGATTGGGCCAGGGACTCCGTTTAGTGGCTCTGTACCTGCCCTGCAAGTGCAAGGTCCTGAATTTGATCCCCAGTATCAAAAAGAAAAGAAAAAGAAATCATAATCTCAAAGAATATACTAACATTTATTGAATACCACCACTGGACAGCATTAAGTTATTATCTCCTCCAAGAGATTCAAGACAAGCTTGCTATGCCCAATGACAGAAAATATCTTTCCTGTACATTCTAAACCCAAATCCCTAAGGCTGGTGAGAATGTCTTTTTATTTATTTATTTATTTTTTAAGGTTTTTTGAGATAGGGTCTCACTTTGTGGTTCAGGCTGGCCCTGAGCGCAGCCTCCAACTCACATCACAGCAATCCTCCGCCTCTGCCTCCCAAATTCTGGGATTACAGGCATGAGCCACCACGCCCGGCACTGTGGTATATGGTACTGGTTGCTGCTGGGCGTGAGTCTCCACACCCAGTATGGTATATGTTTCTAGGGATCAAACCCGGGTCCTTGTGCTTGAAAGACAGGCGCCAGAACCACTGAGCTAAATCCCTGGCCCAAAACATTTAAAGGTTTTATATTAACATGTATGAACAATTAATAACAGAAATGTAACTTTTATATTGTATAATTATGCCACTTGATCATCAATATCTTGGTGAGAATGTCTTGTTACTTCTAACTGTAGGATACTAGTGACTGGCAGTGAATGAGGGCCAGAGATAATGCATTCTCTAGGATGTCTATCCTTTACCTTCTTTGTCCACCATTTAAATCATATTATAAGAGACTCTTTGCATTATGGACAGCACTAACTCTGCCTTGAGGCATGAACTTTCTTTCCACATGCAAACTATAGTCATCATTCTCAGCTTGTTTCTTTGTCAAGCAAAGCCTATCCTGTTCCTATACAAGACATAGATTTATGTATGTTAAAAAGGAATAAAAATTCAAATGATGTAAATTCCACTCCTATCTTGAAAGGTAGCCTTATCCGAAGACAAAGGAGCTAATGTACTGAACACAAACTACATGTAAATACCATCATGGACACAAAATATCTCACAAAGATGCTCAGCATTGCTCATGAAAGACAGGTTATGATGAACATAAAAGAGGAAAACTAGGGCCGGGGATTTAGCTCAGTGATTCTGGCACCTGTCTTGCAAGCGCAGGGGCCCAGGTTGGATCCCCCACCCCAGGCAATCACATACAATACTGGGCATGGAGACTCAGGCCCAGCAGCAACCAGTACCACATACCACAGTGCCGGGTGTGGTGGCTCACACCTGTAATTCCAGCACTTGTGAGGCAGAGGCAGGAGGATTGCTGTGATGTGAGTTGGAGGTTGAACTCAGGGCCAACCTGAATTACAAAGCAAGACCCTGTCTCAAAAAAAAAAAAAAAAAAAAGGAAAACTATACACCAGAGAAGTTGACTAATTCACTGAAGACCACTAAGCTAGTCATTGCTAGAGTTTTATTTTAGCCAGAATCCTTTTGACTGTGAAATATTTTCCCCATCACAGGGATGGAGTCCTGCAACAAGATGGAATTGCTCATCACTACCTCCTTTCTTACCAGCATCTGCCTTCAATGAATATACTGAAAGGACAGCCCTTGTCACAGGCCATTGGGACTTGAGAATATTGAGGGACCTAGCAGCCGTTACCCACACCATTATGAAATGGATAGATCTGTAATTAGCGCTAACTCTTTGCTCTGTTTCTCTCCACAGGTGTATGAACAGGATGATCTGAGTGAACAAATGGCAAGTTTGGAAGGGCTAATGAAGCAACTTAATGCCATCACAGGCTCAGCCTTTTAGTATACATTGCCGAATTAATGAAGTGAATTTTCTGGGAGCTTTGCAGCATACCCATCACCCATAAACAGCACACCTACATCCAGGAACTCTAACTGGTGTACAGGTCAATGTGAGGACCAAACAGTTAAAGAAGATCTTGAAGCAGTCAAGAAGGAATAAGCATCTCTTCCTTCATAGAGACTGGGAATCATCAATGGAGACTCTGAGGTCCCTAAACAGAAGCAAGGTGCATCTTCACTGCAGTCAAAGCTGAAGCTGCTAGAATAGTCCTGAGTCTTTGCCATTGCAGAGACCACACTGGTATAACTAATGCTGATGTTTTGTTTCATTGAGACCTGTCGTTCTATGTGTAGGTCAAATCTTACAAAAAGAAAGTGCATTTCTTAAGCCTGTACCATGCCATGGCGAATCAGTGCAAGCTTACTATTTTTGTTTTCTACTTTAAGGTACTCATGGAAATTTTCTCACTCCATAGCACCATAAGATTGGATGTTTGCCTGACAGCACAAAGAGTAAATAAGTAAACAAAACACAGCAAATACTTATGTTTTAATTCAGTCATTCATCTTGCACAAGTGGCAGATATTAGCAGGTGGTGATAAATCTCACCAATTTTATCAAGTATTCGTAAATCTACCCTTGGTTAACATGTATGTCTGAAGTATAGGGACATAAAAATCTGCAAATGGTGGCATCCTGCCAGCAGCAGCAGCATATTTCTAGGAAGAGGATACAATATGCAATCTTCTCAGACACACAGTAATTATGTGCTTAAGCTTGTAATAGGACACTTTTCAATTTGGGAGGCTTTTATGCCATATGCACTGTGATGATATTTCAAAGCTTCACCGAGGCATCTTCTTCAGGAGTCTGGCTGGGAGAACTCCTCCCACCCCTCCATCCTACCCCTCCTTGACTTCTCCTTGGCAACTATGGGCAAAGTGGCCCATTTCACATATCATATGGATTTCTGGCCAGCATCCCTTGCATCCACTTGTGGAAGTGGAATAGTTCCTGAAAACAGCCCCTGTGGAGGGGAAGGACCAGAAAAGGCAGTTTTCAAGAGTGCTTTCTCTTGGGTGATGCCTCTTCCACCGGCAGCATCCTGGATTATGACAGGCACACTGACAAATTTAACTATCAGGCCTCCTTGCCAAGGGAACTTTCCATGCATCCCGCGCCTGTGCCAAATTTGGGAAGGAACAGAGGGGTGGGTGCCACTTGACACTTCCAACACATCCTAAGTGCAGTGGATACTTTACAAAGTCTTAAACCATGGGCTAGAATTTTAAACTTCTATTGCCAAGTTATATACAGCTTGTATCTGGCTGAAATTAAGAACGTTTTCTTGCGGTTTCTGAATTTTAGCTGCATTTGGAGTTAATCCCTATTTATGCAGCCAAGTCACCAAAAGGGAGCTAGTTTGCATATTTATCAGTTAGGTGACTTGAAAACCCAATGAGAGAGTTTCAGCTGAATTATTCCTTTCAGCTCTGCCTTTTATTTCAAGCTTGAGTAGGTCATAATTTTAAAAGAGCATGGGAAGGATAGGATCTTTACAACCTAATAGCTCTTTTTATTAGGTGGGTAATTATATATGAATCCCTGAATGAAATATTTTGAGCAAAATGGCACTGTAACAGAAGTAATAATTCAGATTATTTTTTTACAGTTTTATGTCTGGAAAGAAATCTGATGTCAAAGAGAGGGCTCGTTCAAATGGTTCATTAGGAAGTCTGGTCCATTTACAAAATTATTCCTTCAACAAGAGTGCTTGTTCAGTTTACTGAGGTTTGCTGGAAGTCCTTTCCAACAGCTATGTGGTGTTACTCCATGGGACAGAAAGAGGGCACTTAGGTAGACAACTTCCTACTGACTTGAAATGAGGTATTTTCTAACATGGTATCAGATCTTTGAGGATCAATAATTCATTAGTTCAAAAAAGCAAATGTTTCATTGGCTAGCCTCACTTTTCATTCACAAAACATTCACAAAAGTATTCATGAACAAGGAACATCCTCTGAAGGCATTTGACACTCTTGGGGTCCTGCCAGTGCTCAGTTAGGAATAGGCCACACATCTCAGATTTCATGGAGAGGGTTTCAAGGTCAGTCTGTTCAGCAGAATCAAGATATCTGGTGTACTGACAAGACTATGGACCCTCTGGTAAAAGTCAATAATTTTAGGATAAGTGAAATTAAAAAAAAAAACATCCATTAGAAGTTTGCTCTATGTTGACAATGAGAGTTACAGTTCCACCACATGATAATGAACCTTTAAGTAAATATAGTGGTGTCTTTTAGCAGTTGGAAATACTAATAAGTCCCACTGCCATCTCTTGAATACAAAATCAGATCTATTTCAATATCCTCAGGAGACCAATGTCGTTCACCTGGTGACTTTAACATGCAACCAACTGTATAACATACAGCTTCTATAGAACTCTGCTCCTTCCTCCTTCAAATGGTTCACAGGTATACAATTACCCTGCTCAAGTTTTCAGGTAACTTTTTAATTTTCTGGTCTCCTGATCTCTTGACAAGAATGTGTCTTTGAATGCCATGATGGGGCTTCTGTTTCACTCCCAGGCTGGTTCATGGCATGCAGGGCTCTTTAGGCTTATAAATCTCACTGAGTCTCACTGGGCAAAGCTTGACAACCAACCAGGAGCTCTGCCACCAGGACTCGTTTCTCCCTAAGAGAGAAGAAAATGGGACTTGGCAGACCGTGGAAAGCCCTCTCTTACACCGAGCTCCAGTGTCAGACAGGAGTCTCCTCCTGAAAAATTTTGTTGGGCATTTTCCTTTGTATTTCTTTCTGATAAAAAAGAAGTTTTCAATCCTCCATAAATTTCTTCATTTATTAAACTCACAGAAAATATGACACACATATGTAATCTCAGCCCTTGAAAGGCTGAGGCCATAAATTCAAGGCCAACCAAGGTTACTTAGTGTGCTCCAAAGGCTGCCTGAACTACCCAGCAAGGCCTTGTCTCAAAACAAAACAGAAAAGCTTTAGGTGCTAAATATTGTATTTCAAAAGTATTTCTTTGGCTGGGTTTGATGACACATGCCTGTAATCCTAGCACTCAGGAGGCTGAGGCAGGGGGATTATTATGAGTTCAAAGCCATCCTGGGTTACATAATGAGTTCAAGTCCAGCCTGAACTATAGAGTGAGACTGTCTCAAAAAATAATAATAATGCAGATAGTTCAAAATATGTGGAAGATATTTATATGGTACTCTAGCTAAAAGCCCACTATTTCTTAGGGATTCACATTTAGTAAGCTGGTCAAAGCTGCCAGTTTATACAACACACCTATAAGCATCTAGAATATTTAACTTTACACTTGCATTTTCTAAAATACATTTTCACTTAAAATACATTTTTGCTGAAAAAAGATACCATACCAAAACTACATGAACTAAATTTATTGAGATATATTTTAAGGGGTAGGGTATAATGTTAATTTCTTTAAAATAAGGATTGTTGACCATAAGGTACATATTTAGTGCCTATGCTGGTAACAGCTACCAATGGAGAGCACACAGTGGTACAGCAGGTTCAGACAACATGGAACTGTGAAGTTTAGTACTCATTCCCCTTAAAGAATTTCTTAAGTATAGGTCTTTCTAAAAGTCATCAGAGTCTGGACTTGAGGACAATTTTTGAAACTTACCCACCATTAGCTCCTTCTGATTGCTATAAATGAACATTTTTACATCATCCCCAAATAGAATATGGTGCATTAACCATGGGAGCTGGACTCCAGTCTCAATATAAAGTCACCTCGAAAGAAGTTAGCATTTTAAATAAAAGCATATCTCAGTCCCAGACTTCTTATGGCTTTGCAGTGTCCATTACCAGTCAATGAAAGAAAAGAAAAGAAAAGATTTCCAAGTGTTAAGCATATTTAAAGAAACAAAATCATCTGATCTTTACAATAGACTCATGAGAGAGTTTTTTTGCCTTGCTCAGCCAGCCCGTGCCCCAGGGCTGTGGCTGTCTTGAAGGATGGATGTTAATGCCCAGTCCTGCCTTTCATCCCACACACAGGGCAGAGCTCAGAATGTTGTAAAGGTACAGAAGCAATCATACTCCCCAGTATACTACTCACTTTTAAAATTCACACACAGTCAATATTTTACTCTTAGTTTGAGGCTAGCAACTTTCAGAAATAATTTAGTTTTGTACAGAAGAGATTCCCATTCAAGTCCAGTGTTCTGTATCAAATTGGATCCCTTAGCAAACCACAGAGCGGTGAGTCTGTGGTATCCAACCCCTGCAGGATATACGCCCCCAGGCTTCAATATACCTCGCTATCCAAATACCTATTTCCAGAAGGAATGGCTGAAGGAAATGCCTGAGTATTTCTAGCTAGTGAGATTAGACAGGAAACCAGCTCTCGCACTCCTGAAGCAAGAGTATCACTCCTGACCCAGCCTGTCCTTCGCCACCATTGTATAACACACTTGGCATACTTCCAGCTGCACTCTGAAGGACTTTTGTTTCTCTTGCTCTTACTAGAGAGCATTTGTACATTGCCATCCTGTGAGTTTTTGTTGATAGAAGAGCAACACCCGAACTGTACAA
Source organism: Petromus typicus (assembly GCA_004026965.1). Lineage (NCBI taxonomy): Eukaryota > Metazoa > Chordata > Mammalia > Rodentia > Petromuridae > Petromus > Petromus typicus. The sequence goes on from PVIR01011413.1 coordinate 33,473, forward strand.
GAGGTCAGAAACACAGAGACATGGGCCAAGGGATCTCACTGTGTGCTGAACGTGGATTTTCAGATGCGAGAAAGGAATGGAGAGGAGGAGAAACGCTGTTTTTTATTACTGTAGGGTAAACCTGGCAATTCTGAACTTTGCAAATTGTCAGCTTGTTTGGGGGAAGGGTGGGTGGGTGTGGGGTGTCCTTTTTATAAGTAATATTTAATTTATTATTTAGAGTGGCTTCTTTTTGGATAATTTATGATTAAAAAAAGAAGGGAGCTCTGGTTGGGTTCTAGGTTTGGCTGTTAAAGCTGCAGTGTTCCGTGTGTCAGAGGGACCACTTTGGAGGTGAACTACACGTTGCTGAGTGAGAGGATACATCCAGGCCAGGTAAAGCCTTCACTGAAGTTCCACCCTCAACGCCTTCTCCCTTTCTGGGGCTGTTCGCAAATGTTGACACCAAACCTAAAATAATTCTGATAGCATCCTGCAGATCAGTGCTACCTATTCTCCAAAGGGCTTTGCAATTCAAACAAGTTGGTAGTGTGATAGTGCTAAGTGTACTTGGTAGAAATGGGTATACTACAGCTTTAACTAGCCTTAGTGGAAAAAGAAATTTTTTGTTGTTGCAAAACACCTTTTTGGAAAGAAAACAAAGCAAAAAAAAAAAGGTATTTTGGGTCTACAAAGAGTTTCTTTACATTGTCAGACGCTAGCATTGTTAACCAAATTAGACTAGTGATTGCAATATTTAAGTGTAAATCTTGTTCTAAGAGAAAGGAAACTTGCTTACAGTTTAAAACAGCGACTGTTTCTACACACGATCTTGTATACAACATGGAGAAAAAGGGGTTTTGTAATCACTGTAGAACAGTCTCATATTCATTTTTTATAGAAATGTTATTCCGATGGTGCATTTTTTGTTTAATAAATAAAGTTTTGATACAAAGTTCTCTCTCCATATTATTTACACATGGCTGAACATAAAGGCAGCAGGCCAGCAGCAGTCCCAGCCAGTCTACCTGTTGTCTTTTATTAACATCTCTCTTAGAACCTGTCAGTCCTCTACTATGTCCCCTGGGATCCTTTTCCATTTCTGGTTCAGTCCTTGTATCAATCAATACCCTTTTGTATTTATTGGAGAACTGCCTCAGACTTCCAGAACTTGCTTTGCATGCCTTCACAGTAGAAATGGGAATGCCCAATTAAGAATAAATGTCCCACCCCTTTGCTCTTGATTGACACAACTCTGACAAGTGATCTGCCTCATCTCCAAAGTTCCCTGATTGGACTGAACCAAAGGGACTCTGGAAAGCCTGCTGCATAATATTGCAGCTGTGACAGAGCACCTCTGGCCTGGCTTCCCTCCCTGCTGTCAATCACTTGAGAATCACTGTGCTCGATGCAGATGGAAATCATGTATTGGCAAAGTCTGCCCCTGCTAGCAGTCCTGATGCCACCAGATGACACTGGATAATCCCTGACGACAACAGTTGACATAACTGGCTGCTGGTCACTGGTGCTGCCATCCACCCCTGGCTGTCGTCTGCTTGTTCCAGATATGATAGGATGCTTCTGCCAGGTGCTGATCACTGTAGCTCTTCAGAGATAACAGCATCTAGTATTTATTGCTTTATTTTCAAACAACAGTTTTGTGTGCACAAAATCATCAGTACACTCGAGGAGGTTCTCCTATACTAACATAAGAAGCATGCAGAAATGCTGCTTATAGAGAAGCTTGAAGTCTGTCATTGGCCCAAGTGCAGGCCCAGAGTTGGTTCCCATTCAAGCCTATTGATTGGTCCAAGCACACACAAGGCTCCAGGAGGGCAGCTCAGTTATTACAGGGTGACTGACAGCATCATGTGTGTGAAAAATTACCAGGCTGAAGCCAAAGAATATTCCAGAAAGCAACTTATGCTTATTACAGCTAATTGGGATTTAGGAGATTAGGGATGTTAGTAATGGGTCAAGATCCCTCCCTCCCTCCTCTTAGACACTTTAAGGTGCCCTCCATCTTTCCAAAGAAGTGGCAGTAGCTGAAAGGATGGGAACAGATGAAGGGCATCCTTGCTGACAGTGGCGCTGCACTCATTCAGAGGGGCCTGGGGACAGTGGGCCACTGAATAACCAGAAGGACACTGAGGCAAGTAGTCCCTCCTTGGGGGAAGGGGCTGCCTCCTGAAAAGCCTGGGCCCCTCCTGCCATCTTGGGGGAGCAGAGACAGGAGTGTTGGGCCTTGGTCTCATTTCATTCCTTTTTCACCTTGCTCCATTCCTATCTAGTGGTTCCAGCTGGGAACAACTGATGAAAAACAACATGTCCTGTGGTAGGTTTGTTGTTTTGCTTTCAGCTTTGTTTGTTTGTTTGTTTGTTTGTTTTCTGGAGCATTCATTCAAAACAGCATTATTCTCACATAAGGCCCATTTCAAACATCGACACTCAGTCAGTGAAATACTCTCTGCATCCTCAGCTGTCATTCTCATAGGGTCAGCAGAAGAACCAAAGATGTGTATTTGTTGAGCAATCTGTTGTAGCTGTGAGTATTGAAAGGTTCAGTTCGAAATCTCATTTATTTCTTTAAGAATGTCATGTATTAAATGAAATTGCATTAACTGCTTTGGTAGAAAGAGTTTTCCATGAGAAGGAGACAGTAAGTTCTTAAGATCATAGTAAGTTCTTGGTGCAAGAGTCATACAGTGCATCTCATTTTTGTCAACCCCTTATCATTCCATCTAAGAGAATCTAATTAAATATCTTCAAGATGTGATAAAAATTTTGAAGCCAGGACATTGTTGTTGGAAGTATTAACTGCTTTAATCACTGTGGAAAACAATATCATAGTTCTAAAAAAATTAACCACTGATTATCATGGGATCATAAAATTCTATTTCTGGATATATGTCCAGAAGAATTCTATATATGTGCCCAAAAGAATTCAAGGCAGATCCATATATTTGGACACTTATGTTCAAAGGAGCATCACTCACAATAGCCCTGTATCCATCAACAGAATATATAAACAAAGTGCAAGACATTTCTGAGGCAAATTTTTGTTCTGGTTAGCTTTGGGGTTTTTTTGTTAGTTTGTTTGTTTGTTTGTTTGTTTTTCTGACAGAGTCTCACTAGTAGTCCACGGTCATCTCAATCACACTGTGTAGCCCAGGTTGGCCTAGAGCTCACAGTGATATTCACCCCAGCTTCCCAAGTGCTGGGATTACAGGCATGGGCCACCATGCCCGGCCAATACAATGGAATATTATTCAGCTTTGAAAAATGAGAAAAAGTTTTCACATGCTACAATATGGATAAAACTTGAAGGTATTATGTTTTGTAAGATAAAGGAGTCTAAAAACAAATGCTGTAGGTTCCACTTATAGGATGTATCTAGTCAAATTCATAGCCAGAAAGTAAAATGGTGGTTGCCATGGGATGGAACAAGAATAATACAGTTGCTTAATGGGAACACAGTTATTCTTTTGGAAGATGAAAAGAGTTCTGCACATAAATGTTGGTGATGGTAGCACAAAAATGTAAATACACCTGCTGCTACTGAGTTATACACTTTAGGTGGTTAAAATGGTTGATCTTATATTTCTTATATTTTATGGGGGTTTTTTGTAAATCCAAGGGTGTTACACAGCCATCTTTTATAAATACTAATATTTACTGACTCCAAAAAATTCATATGGATCATAAACATTAAAGAAGATTAACAAGAAAAAGAAGCAACATAGATCAGGCTATTTTATCTCAGACATATATCACACCACCCTACCCATTGTCATCATCTCGCCCAAGAAGTTGGTGGTATTATCACCAGGGGGAAGCAGTTATTTGAAGAAAAATTAAGTGGACACTGGTCTCTAGTCTAAGAAGAATAAGAGTAAGAGACATATCACTCTGCTACAGATATTTTTATGGGAAGAGTTTTGAAGTCATAAAGAATAAAAGCACTGGGCCAGGGATTTAGCTCAGTGGTTCCAGTGTCTTCCTTGTATGCACAAGGTCCTGGGTTCTATCTGGTAACCACATACAACAATACTAGGTGTGATGACTCACATCCACCAGCAATCAGTACCACATACCACAATACTGGGCGTAGTGGCTCATGCCTGTAATCCCAGCACTTGGGAGGCAGACACAGGAGGATCTCTGAGTTTGAGGCTGAGTTCAGGACCAGCCTGAACTACAAAGCAAGACCTTGTCTCAAAAAAAAAAAATGAAAACATGATATAATATTCTTCTGTACACTATAGTGGATAGATAACAGAATATATTGAGTCAAAGAAGATTGCCATTTTTCCATTGAAATGGCTTTTCACTGGCACTCATGTGTATTCCATATTTTTACATGTTTGAAACGTATATTTATAATTCTTAAAAATTCTCTCCGAAGGCCGGGGATATAGCTCAGTGGTTCCGGCACCTGTCTTGCAAGCGCAAGGGCCCAGGTTCGATCCTCAGTAACCACATAACAATACTGGGCATGGAGACTCACCCCAGCAGCAACCAGTACCATATACCACATTGCTGGGCGTGGTGGCTCACGCCTGTAATCCCAGCAGCCAGGAGGCAGAGACAGGAGGATTGCTATGATGTGAGTTTGAGGCTGAGCTCAGAGACAGCCTGAACCACAAAGCGAGACCCTGTCTCAAAAAAAAAAAAAAAAAAAAAAATTATCTCTGATCTCTTTCCAATGTAATGTCTTCCTCAACTTTTCCTCCTATATCGACCCTTAAGTATCTTCATATCTCTCAGATTGGCCAGATCCAATACTGTTTTTACTTTCTGGAAAGGTAACTGTCTTTTACTGCCTCCTATAATAAATCCAGGTTCTCTATTCTAATTTTAATGTCCTCCCCACTCTTCATTTTCTTCTACATCTTGTTCATGTCATCATTGACTTTTTCTCCCCACTTGTTATCTCTATATTATATTCTAATTATATTTCATGGAATTGATATTATCTTTATAGGTATAAAAAATGGCAAGTAGTTTTCTAGGAAAAAATCTCTTTTTGGTTATGTGAAATGATTTCTTCTATTTCAGTTAGGTCGCATGACTTTATTATCTTTAGTTGTAGGGGAAAATGTAGCCATTTCGCAGTTTCTTGGGACAACCAGTTAAGCAGAACTTCTGCAGAGCTCCTTATGCAGAACTCCTGAGTTTCTTTATCACTAGTTCTCCCCCACCCTGGGACATCTTATTTTTTTTGTTACTGAATCTTGCAAACGAGATCCATTAAACAAAACTGTGATAGGAATCAGGAAGAACTGCAAGGCTTGTCCCAGGAAGTGCTCCGGCCCAACTCTTCTGTTTGTATGTGTGCACTGCTACTTTGTGTTGGATCCATAATAAAAGAGCTGTTGGAAGACAGCTTGATGGTTCAGTCCTCCGAGGCTGTTCTCCCTGCCAGAACTCATCCTTGAGTGCTTCGTTTCCTTCTCGACCCCGGACTTACATTGGACTTACACCAACATTTAGTGTGAAGTAATTAATCATTAACCTACTCTCCAATGAGGGAAAATTTATTTGAATCAGAGTGTGGTTCGAGCTGTACTCAGCCCTTTGCACCAACCTTTGTGTTGTAATGATTCTCTTCTGAGACCCACCAAGACTGGAGCACAGTCCTGGTTATGGAGCACAGATGTCAGCCACGTTTTGAACCTCTCCTCCGCTTTCGTCCACTTTCCATCCATCAAGTACATGAAAGCATCTTCCCTCATTCTCTACTCACAACACTGTACAGATGGAAAATGCAACCAAGACCGTGATTTCTCTACCTAGTCTGTCTACCCAGTAATTTCTGGCAGCTCACAGTGAGGGCACGAGACAGGGGCAGAGGGAGCCAGCAGATGGAGAAATAGTAACGCTGTCGCACCCCTGGTTTTGAAGGGAGCCTCAAAGTTTGACGCTAGAGACTTCGCAATTGTGAACCAAGGAAGAGGGTGCCTGAGATCCCTGGCACTCTGGAAAGGGGGCCCATCTGTTGCACTTTCCTCAAAATTTATTGACTTTATACTTAGGGAGAAAACAACAAGTACTTTTCTGAATTGTGTACAAGAGTTTGCATTTTAGCAATGATTTCTTCTTCCCTTTTCTCTCCTCCTCTGTCTTTCACCATATTTTTAAAATCCATAGATATTTTTATGAGCACATGGATAGATTTTGTAAAGAACACTTTTATAGAACTCATCATAATTATTTAATCCCAGAAATTTTTAGAAATGCCTATTTTGTTCTAGCTTTTATTTTCCTAGGGCAAAGCTTACTATTTTGTATTACTAATTTATTTTTTCATATTCTAGTTTTTTTTTTTCATTTGTGACTGATCTCCCTCCCTGTCTTTAACTTTAGAAATTCATTTTCAGATATAATAAATACGAAGGCAGTTATTCTTTGGATAATCCAAATGTTCTCATTAGCAGTTCAAAAGGTTTCTTGAAATAAATAACAGAAATAATTTCTCACAGATTCTTTCAGGTTTTAATTAACATTCTTCTTTATAAATTAATGACAGTCCTTTAATTTTCCTGTCTTTGTTAATATCTACTCTGACTCTCTTATGTAAGTTTGACAAAATATTCGTTAGTAGAACAATTTTTCACCTTCTTAATATTTCTGAAGGAGTCAGTTCTCACACTGTGTTTGCATCAGGACTAAGTTTCCTGAGCTACTTTGATTTTCTTTTTTTTCAAGCTAAAATTGTTCTTGGATGTAGAGGTCGCTTAATAAAGGTAGAATTTGAGATTTTTAATTGTGACTTATTTGCCATGAATTATTCCTATTTCTTCCTCAAGATACTTCAAAAAATTAACTGTAGCATTAACTTCATAGGGATGTTGTAGACTTAAATTTCAATTAGACAATGTATATAAAAATCTTTAATATAATCTCTGGTTCTTGGCAAAAGACTTAATAAATTTTGTGTATTCAGTCCATATATTTTTAAAAATACACAAGGCAATTTAGTAAACTTCTGCTTTGTGTTTAATTTTATAAGAATAGTTGTCAGCCTTTATAAAGATAAGGAGAGAAGCTTTAAAGAGGATGACTTCATTGTGAATCTTTTTTACTTTTTAAAATTATGCCTAACTACTACTTAATTTCTCTCATTCACTGATAACGTATAGTCCTAAAGGCATCAATAAGCTAAAGGAGAAACCTTCACATTTTACACATTTATACTAATATGCATATTCATAGATATATGCATATGCATGTATATATGCATAACACAACTGTTGTTCAAATGAATGTGAGATACTTTAGACAGATAAAAACAAAATCCTATTAAAATAAAAATCATAATTCATAAAAGCCTCATATGAAAGCTAGTATTTGAGATGAAGTTTAAATAATTAATAAGGTTAAAATCTTTAGAGACAGAAAGGACAATTCAGATAAAAGAAGTTCCATGGGCAAAATGATACAAATGTTACAATCTATAGATTATGTATTGCAACTAGAACATTTTCAGGGTGTTTTTAAAGAAAAAAATGAAAAATATATTTGCAAAATCAATGGTGATCATATAAAGGGAATTAGAACTATTTAGTTTGGACAGTAACAAGGAGCCATTGACATGAATGTTTTACTTTCTGATGCACAAGTGTCTGTGTATACTTACTGTGTATCGAAGACTAAAGTGACATTGAAAAACACTAGCAGGTGCTATATCTATAATCCCTGCCTTCGTAATCTACTGGTAGAGAGAAACAGGCCAGTACAACAATTACAACTGTAATGATTTCTATACATTAAAATTCTAATAGATCAATATTCTACCTTCAGATTTTATTTACCATTATCAATGGAAAGTGTAGTCACTTGATCTAGGCTGGGAAAGAAATTTTCTTACTTGTAAAATTAAAATTGAAACCAGGGAAAATGAAGGAGTCACTCACACAAATATTGGCAACATAGATGATTTCAGAGAACAATTGATTGCTAATGTAAAGAATGTGGCTTATCCAAGGAAAAGACATATAGTTAGTATGGTGGCACTTGTAGGAGGAAAAAGAATGGAAACAGAGAGGCTTTTTTATATACCTAAACATATTATTTTGTGAAATATTTAGTATTTTCATATCATCTTTATATTTCAAGTAGAAATATTTTATTCTGGGAAGGGCAAAGAAACATAGAATCTTATTCTGCATAATTCTCTGTAGCTTTAAAAAACTGTAAAAAAAAATCTTTTTATTTCTTGTAAAGTTCACTAGATTCATGTTAAGTTATGAAATGAGCATTTTAGAAATTCATATCTTGGAGGCTTTGCTTCAATTTCAAGAAGGAAATGTTTACTAAATTAAGATGAAATAGCTTTACTGCTTCGTTGCTGCTCTCATTTAAAATTGGATAGATTTTATCACTGGATATTTCCCAAAATAAAATCTTTATAACCATCTGGATTCAATGCTTTCTTGCTGATATTTTTTTTGTAGATAAATGGTTTCTTAATGACATTTTCATTCTCATAGGATGTGTGAGATTCCAAAATTATGTGTTTAGATAACAATTCAAAAAGAGCAAATTTTATTTCTGTAGTTTCTTTACCTATAATTGCATCCAAAATATTAAGTATATCAGAGTATTTTTCCTCAGAAATTGTTACTTCTGAGGAAAAAAATCAGTCAGTAAGATTGTTCCTTAATATTATTAAGAATTTATATTATTGTTATCGTTTGCTTTGTTCTTCTTTTTGAAATTACTAATTATTGAAACTGTTCCTTGTTCTTAAATTTCATCTTCCACAAAGGGAGGTAAACCAGAGACTGTAAGAATATTAATTTTTACATATTGAGGAAAGATAATTATCAATTAATATTTCTCTTCAACTCATAGGGTGAAATCATGTGATTAAAGACAAGGTGTTCTGAAAAAATCAATTCAAAATATCTTCTATAGGAGAATATATCATGCCAATGCTAACAGAACTGTTTAATTAAATGTAGATAAACATTATTTAAAGAATAGTAATAAAGACTGTACTACAGATATAAGTCATGAGTTTATGGACATGTAGAATACCTCAGTTACATACTTTTCCTCTCTCTATTGCTTATACAGGTTTTTTTTGGGGGGGGAGTGGTTAATAGCACTGCAGTAAACTAAAGATAAGAAAAGAGGGTGTCTCAACATTAGTTTTTTTGTTGTATGAATAGGAAAGGGAAGCCTATTTGCTCACTACTTTTGAGTTTGGAATCCATGAAAGTGCTCAGGAAAGAATACTTATTTTACTCTTTTAAAACATTTTCAGATTTCCTCTTTCTACTCTTGACAAATACTGACTTTAGAGCAGAATGATGCTAAAAAGTTTTTATCCGAAGTGTAAAGGTAAGAAAAGCCCTAATCCTCACATGTGAAATTTAAAGGATAAAATGAAAATGAATTTAAAATCTGTTAATCTTGTCAAATGTACAAAGAAATTTTATTTGAACTCTGTTTTTTATAGTCTAATGGAGTTTCTTTCAACTTCAGGAAGTCAAAGCCAAACTTATACAGTGATGCAAATTGTGTTTATTTTCAAAACCAATTTTCAGTAACAATAGAAAATTCAGACAGGAGTCATTGGTACAAAAAGTGCTTGAGACTACCTACTCTGATAAGAATGGACTATGTGCACAGTTAGTGTAATACTGTACCCTCGTAGTCTGTACCAGTTCTAGTTAATAAAATATATACCTTGAGCCATGTTCTTTACCAAGCACTGTGACCAGGTACAGAGTGTAATTAATAGCTCAACTTATTATATATGGATATATATATATATATATGTACATAGACATATATATATATGTACATAGACATATATATGTACATAGACATATATATACAAACACACATATATATACACATATACACAAAAATACACACACATGTTATATGTGTTATACATATATATATGTGATATATATATATGTGTGTGTGTGTGTGTGTGTGTGTGTGTGATATATATATATATATATATATAATCTTGAAATCTACAACCAAAAGATCATGGAAGCAGAGTCAATGTGGGGCAGAGGGCAGGAAGGAATTATAAATTGGAATGATCAATAGCATTCTAGAACAGAAAACAATCACCAATGTCTACATTAGCATTCTATGTGTGAAACTCTAATTTATATTATAAAGATATAAAGCTAAATTTTAAAATTATATATAAGTAAATGGAACCAAGCATGCAATATAAAAACTTCATGAAAAATATTTGCAGTGAGGATATTTTCCTCATCACCTTAGTGACTGAAGAATCGTGAATATCCAGAGAAATATTTCTTAAATAATCTTTTTGTTCATCATATATTCTCCTGCTTTAGACATTTCCACTTTCCAGTGCTATAGTTTGAGTGTCCCCCAAAGGAGCATGTGTTAAAAAGCCTGGCCCCAGAAGAGCTATAGGAGACAGTAGAACATTTGAGAACTGAAGCCAGTGGAAAGTTCTTAGGTCATGAGAGGCACAGCCATGAAGGGAACCATGGGACACTGATCTCCTGCTCTTTCCATTTCCTGAATCATTATGTAGCTAGTTTCCTATGTCCTAGACTGTGCTCCTGTCAATTTGCCAACACCCAGAGCAAGGGGACAGCCGGGTCTTGGCATGACACCTCTAGAAGTGTAAGCCACAATAAACTTCTACTTTTTATAATGATCTCAGATATTTCAATATACAAATGCACAACTGACTAATATGCTTGGAAGGCTGAAAAACTTCAAAATCACACTCAAAAACAGTATGCTTTTATCATTAAAATTACAAAAACTGCATTGATGTTTCTATCCATGAATTTTTCTCAATATCTGAATAGTCAAAACTAATAAAGTTTAATCTCAAAACTTTTCAATCACTGCTTCTAGATTACTCCTCCAAATTCTGCACTCATAGTTCCAGCTCCATGAGCTGGGAATTTAGCATCCTGTGCAGAATTTAGAAAGTATCTCTTACATAGTATTCTCCTGGAATGCTCCATCACTTGAGACACATATTGTGCTGGAATTACAGAAGGTCTGTTTACTGGATTTGGTCCAGACTTAGTCAAATTTGTCGTTGCTTCACATATAAATAAATTGAGCCCTATAAGATAAAGTATGTGTTCAACACATACATCCATTAGGAAAGAAAATTGTGCTAGTATTTTCCAATTTGGCATATTTGCAAAGTTGTGTTTCTATTTCACATAATGAGAAAGTAGGAAAACATACATGAAATAGATTATTTATGTATTCTTAAGACTTTGAATTTATTTTCCTGAATGATGAGTACCTGAGATATATCTACTACTTCATTTAAAAACTATCTGCTAAATTTAATATGCATCATCTATACAACATATATGAATAAAGCTTTATCTCAAGAGTTGCTGCTTCAGAATGCTATATCAAAGAAAGAATAGTGTCACTATTGCTGACAGTTCATGTATTGACTTAACAGTTTCCTGCATATGTCCTGTTTGAGACAGCACGGCAGGTGGTAGAAGGATAGCTATAATCTGAGCAAGAATAGTAGCAATAGCCAGGCAGAAAGCACTCAATCTGAGTCCCAAAGAGCTCATTCACTACCTTCAGTATCCCAGTTACTCCACCTCCTTTCTTTCCACACTGCAACCAATAATCCTTACTAACTTCTTTGGTTTATTAAAAACAAAACATAACAAAAATCTTCAGAAAATACAAAGTAATTTCCAGGCTATGACATGATATAGGAATTATTGGAGTTGTTGTTGTTGTTGTCAATACACCAGTTTATATTTCTAAATTATTTATTTGTCTACATTGACACAGACAAAAATTCGTGTCTGAATTCTGACTTAAGCAAAAGGAAGCCATGAAAACTGTTTCCATCACCTTCTCCACAGTGCCACCTCCTGACTAGTTCAATTGACCTCACTTGGCCCATCACCTGAAGAACCTGCATTATGGGATCTGAACAACTATGAAATTGGCCTGTGTCTTCTGGGCAGGGGCCATGTGCCAATTTCCTGGGGCAGAACTTCTGTCTATGGTCACGTGGATGTGGAGGGGACAAGGTCAGCCAGTGTCATGAAGGAGAGCAAGGTACTGAGGGCACTATGAAATTCACCTTTACCTGTGTTGATTTGTCCCTAGTTGGCCTTCCCTCAACTTCAACTCCCTGCTGTTCCTCAGGCAAAGAAAAGATTGTGGAGCTTCCTGATACTCTGAGCACACAGGCAGTGAAGCCTAGGATATAAACTGGAGGGCTGAGTTCTGGTCATGACAGCCATTCACGAACAGGAAAACAAGACTATTTTAGTCAAATAATCCACCATGCTCTCAGTTTACTTGTGACTATTATTAATCATGATTTTTGTTAGTAACTAAATTCAAGTCATTGCTCAGAGTTGAGCAATTTATTAGCATTTCAGGATAGCAAATATGATTTTCCTGTAAGAACTGCCACTTCTATATTTCAACAAATATTTCTTGACTATAGCGTTAGTTTCTACATATGGAATCTAAAGTTCTTGGTACTTATCTTTAAAAATATGTTAGACTTTTCTAAGAAATGTTTTAAATTGATTTTATTGGTGCATTTAATGCATAATGATCACATTCAACATTGAGAATTTATACCTATACATGACACATTATGATTCTCAATTTTTCCCATTCACTTACCCTCTCTACCACACCAATCCCTATATACATGAGCTTTGTTTTATTTTTCTTACCATTAAATTTTGGTCACTCCCTTCTTTATTTTCCCCTACCTACCTTTCTCCTTTTTGAATATTTTCTTCCTATTTTGCAATACCTATTATACATTTTGGAACTCATTTACTCCTGCAGTTTCTCATACTAGAGAAATGCTATGGTATTTACACATCTGTGTCCTATTTATTTTGCTTGAGTATGTTCTGAAAGAATATACATCCATTTGAGTATAAAAGACTTAAATTTACCATGCTTTATGGCAAAGTAATGCTCCATTTTATTTTTTTAAAAAATCATATCTTCTTTATCCATTCTCCAGTTGAAAGACATTTGGGCTGTTTCCAAGATTAACTGTCACAACCTGAGCTGCTAAGAGTATTAGATTTTTTTGTTGGCTTGCTTTTGTTTGTTTGTTTGTGTGTTTGTTTTTGAGACAGAGTCTCCCTTTGTAGTTCAGACTGGCTCTGAGTTCACTATGTAGCCTAGGTGATACTCAAACTCACAGCAATCCTCCTGCCTCTGCCTCCCAAGTGCTGGGATTACAAGCATGAGCCACCATGCCTGGTACTGTGGTATGTGGTACTGATTGCTGATGGGCATGAGTCACCACGCCCAGAATTGTTGTATGTGGTTACTGTGGATCAAATTCAGAACCTTGTGCTTGCAAGGCAGGTGCCAGAACCACTGAGCTAAATCCCTGGCCCAATATTTACATATTTTTTAAGTAAATTTTTTTTTCATTTACTCTTAATAGGATTTGATGCAGTAATTTACTCTCCTTGGCTAAATAGTGTCCAAAACCATATCAGCAAACCATGTCTACCCAGCATCTCAGAATATGACCTGATGTAGAAATAAAGTCTCTGCAGCTCTGGTACATAATATGGGGGAGGAACACGGCCCACTGACTAGTGTTCCAAAAAGATGAGAGTGGACACACAGACAGACATGGAGAGGAAAAGGCCCTGTGAGACAGGCAGAATGCAATTATGCTGCCTCAGACCAGAAACCACAGGGAACACCGGAAACTGGGAGAGGTAAGAAAAGGTTCTTCTGCAGAAGGAACAAAGCTAAGCTGACCCCCTCAGGTCTGACCCCCAGCCTCCAGCATCAGGAGAAAATCATTTTCTATTGTTATCAATGTTAAGCAACTACCCTAACTGCATGCAATAAAATATATTCATTATAGGTATAACTGTAGGACAGTAGTTTTGATAAATATATACAACACACAATGCCTATCACAATAAACATCTCTGTGAGTCTAAAGGGCTCCTCTTTTTCCCTTTCACAATCTATGTCCTTGAATCCTGTAGATATATCTCACCAGAAAAGGAAGAAAGAAATATGGCTGCCACTTCATTCAAAATAATGACTGACATCATTGTCAACAGAATCCTAAATGGTAGAAAACTAATTAATGTGTTATCTCCT
>PVIR01011414.1:0-47315 GCA_004026965.1 Petromus typicus
CATGAAAGCTAACTGGAGCTGTTTGGTCATAATAATTATGGCTTTGCCATACTTTTACATTGTACATCAGAATTCCAAGTAGCAAATACTCATTTTGGGTTTAATATCTCTTTAGTACACAGGACCTTTAACTGTGTGCACATCCTTGTCTTCTTCCAACACATTTGTAGGCAAAAGTCATAGGCAGAAAGTGCTCTTTCCAGAATGGTGCACGCAAGTGTACGCAGGTGCCACTGAGGATGTCTACAGAATGTGCCAGCCCAGGATGTGGCACAGGCTATGTGCCCAAGCACTCACCATACCAAGCCTAAGAACAAGCAGGAAATGTACCAGCGACTAAAGCAAACACAGATACACAGTTCTGATTTAAACGGTGCCATTTGGCATGCAGAGAAGTGAGCCTGCATGTCTAGGTCGTCTTGCAACTTGGTGAGATGTACATTTTCTGTATTTCAGTGAAAAGCTAAGTTATTTATTAAGATCTTGGAACTGGGGCCAGGGATTTAGCTCAGTGGTTCCAGCACCTGCCTTGCAAGTGCAAGGGCCCAGGTTCAATCCCTAGTAACCACATACAACAATGTTGGGTGTGGACACTCACACCCATCAGCAATCAGTACCACATACCATCGTGCCAGGCATGGTGGCTCATGCCTATAATCCCAGCACTTGAGAGGCAGAGGCAGGAGGATTGTTGTGAGTTCAAGGATGAGCTCAGGGCCAGTCTGAAAAAAGATCCTGGAACTAGCAGCACTCAGTTGACATTGTATTAAGAAAATATTTTTGAAAGACAATTAGAGATTTGATTTGGGCAGTAGAAAGAAGAGTACTTATTCTTTTATGATTTTTGAAGCCAACACGAACCAAAGGCATTTGAATGTAGAAATTGTTAATACTCAATAGCCTGAAATGTAGTTTCCTGGTGCATCATTACCTAGATTTAAGCTACTTCTACATTTCTTCTTAGCTAAGATGTACTTTATTATTCCAATATGTTTCCTCAGATAAATGAATAGGTATTATTGACCTCAAATGTCGGTCTATGGATCAGGATAGTTTGATATATTGTTTACCTCAAACATATTTCACCTTCTCCTTGAATCTGCCAGCTATGATTCTCCTTTTATGAAGCAGAATAAGCAATCACTGTTGCAGACAGAAAGTTGGAATAAAGGGCTCACTTTGTGGCCTCAAGGATTATATCACATCATTCTTTTTTTTTTTTTTTTTTCCAATTTTAGTCAGGCTTTACAAGCATTTGAAAGTTTTGTTACCTCTCCTGCCTGATCTCTGCACATGTGGTCCTCTCCCTGGGACATTCCTAATTCCGCCAGGCTCTCTACCTCTATCCCGTTGACCTTGTAAAGCATGTCATATGTGTTATAGCTCCAGTCCAGCTGACTTCCAAGAAAAAGTCTTAGTTTACCTTCACATGCGATGCTTACTCTTTGGATGAATGAAATTATTCATTCATACAGTGACTGTATCAGTCATGTTTCCATTATGGAATAAAATGCATGCGATAACTTGCTGGAGAGTTGCTTTGGCTGACACTCATAATAGTTTCTGCCTGTGCTTTGGGGTCCTTTACATGACATAGCAGCACGTCGTAGCAGGGGTGGGTAGGATGGCGCTCACCTCACAGGGGAGAAGAGAATGAAACCAAGACAGTAAGAACACAGGCCCCACGGCGCTGGTGAAGGCCACGCCCCACATGCCCGCACTGTTTCCCCCCACTCCAAGTTCCACTGCCTCCTAATAGTTCCAGCCTGGGACCAGATTTCTAACAGTCCCAGATTTCTAACGTCCTCTACCCTGGACATTTCAGATTCAAGTGATAAAATTTAGTGACATAAAGACCTTTTTTCTTTTTAATTTTTAAAAACATTTTGATATTTTCAGTGAAGACTTGCTATGTGAGTCACACTGGCAACCAGTTTTGACTCCTGCCTCAGCCTCCTGAGTGTTATCGAATGTTTTGAATAAAATGAATGACTAAACAATTATTCCTCTGTGACTTTTTTTTTTTTTTTTTTTTTTTTTTTTTTTGAGACAGGATCTCACTTTCTAGTTCAGGCTGGCCCTGAAGTCACTATGTAGCCCAGGCCACACTCAAACTCACAGCAATCCTCCTGCCTGTGCCTCCTGAGTGCTGGGATTGCAGAAGTGAGCCACCACGTCCAGCATTGTGGTATGTGGTACTGATTGTTGGCTGGTGTGAGTGTCTGTGCCTGGCATTGTGGTATGTGGTACTGACTGCTGATGGGCATGAGTCACAATGCCCGGCATTGTTGTGTATGGTTACTGGGGAATCAAACACAAGTCCTTGCATTTCCAAGGCAGGCTACAGAACCACTGAGCTAAATTCCAGGCCTATCCTCTGTGAATTTTGAACTGAATTTTAAACTCGTTTTGCATAGTTTATTTTAAAAATATTTAAATAAAAGAAAATAAAGTGAATTCTTATTCTTCAAAAATCATTTTTAGGTGAATTCTCAGTGAAACTGTTTCTACTATCAATCTGCATTTTTTAAAGCATTTGTTTTAGGTTTCCATTTTAGCTCATTTTCAAATACTACACAATAAATCCCAAAAGCTCAAATATTGACATTGTCATTTAGTGGGATTCAGCATCTCTCCTTCTAGTGATGATGCTTTACCTCCACTGTATCTGTTTCTTTCTACGCTCTGGCCTATCTAGTGCAACTCCATTCTCTCTACTGTCTTTATCGTGACACTATCTTTATTGTCAGATATACAAAGAGCACACACAATGCCAGATTCACCCCTCACAATTCCAAAGTGAATACAGAAATCTTAAGAAATGAATAAAATGAAACAACCTCCAAAGAAACTTCGTTTAACGTACATCAGGGCAATTTTTCTGAAATTTTGCATTTCAGAAGGCAATGTATGTAGTACTTCCCATATATAGTTTTCAAAGCATATGTGCTTATAAATGTAACACTGTCAGAGTATTTCATAAAACTTCTGTCTACTCAAAATATAATATCACAAACACTTGCAATGCAGACGATACCAGTTGGGATAGAGACCCGGAGAAGATCCTTAGTCAGTGTGGGCTTCTCTATCTATCCGATATAAAAGTAGGAAATAACAGCAGACAGTTATCAGTCCCCAAACTTCTGCAAAACTGGTGATGCTCACTTTCCTCTGTGTCTTTGTACATTCCCTGTAACAGTGAAACTGTTTCTACTATCAAGTATGTTAATTTAGTAATGCATTCAAACAAGAGTTCATAATCAATTTATGCTCCTTGATGTTAGTATTTCTTGTGAAATTTTGTTTTTCTACTTTTATTATAGTAGTTTATTTGACTAATAGTGTATAGATTTGTCTTGCAAGTAATTCCATTTATTTGTTTGTTTGTTTATTTTTAAAAATTTTTCCAGTAGTAGGAATCAAACTCAGGACCTTGTAATTTTCTTCTTACTTCTCAGTGCTGAGGCTCAATTCCAGGCCCTGACAGTAGAGCCATACTATATTATTTCAGTGGTAGCAATTCATTAAGATTAGCATTTTATTTAACTTAATTATAAGCATATAATATTTTATAGAAGTGTTCATTTTATTTGAATTTTGGATCTACTATATATAAATTTTGTTGTAATTTGTTCCTACAAAAACTTACATTTATACTGTAGCTCAAGTTTGTTGATTTTGAAGTTGAGTTTTAGTTTCTACGGCAGATGCTGGTACCACAGAAGTCAAAACAATATAAATTTCAAATTACAAATTGACTTTTGGGGCTGCTTTTCTGTCAGTAGAAAGTCAGCTATAGTAACTTTTATGTAGAAAAATAAATCCAAATTGACTTTCATGTTTTTTTTTTATTTTTAAAATCTAAATTGAGTCTAAACTGTTTTCTTCTTAAAGTATTTATTGATCAGCATAGAAGTATAAATGAATAAAAATCCAAATGGAATCAATACTAGTTTTACCCTCTTATCAATCACAGATTTTGACTAATTACAAATCCATTTTCAATTTCTCAGAAAAAAGCAATCATTCCATTGATTATACCAGCGTTGTATGCATTTATGAAAGCAAATGACATGATTCTTTAGACTTATTTATTTGTAAATGCACACAGATGTACATGGGATGCAGGTGGCCTCTGGCGAACCCGCTAGCCTCATGAGCCCAGCACAGTTCTGGGTCCACTTGATGCAACCATAGCACATGTGATTAACTTAAGTTACTTTTGTTCAACTGCAAACATGAGCACTTTCTAAATGAGCTGTATGACTACAGGTAGAATGTGCAAAACCCTATGCAAAGATTCTACATATAAATTTCTGAGATAGTAAAATCTAGAGGTCAGCCTATCCTATGCTATTTTATTTTTCCTGAGGTAATTTTTATATTATCTGGGTGAATTAATCTTATTACTATTAGTCTCATTTTCAAATCTATTTCAAGGTACTTATACACAAGGTATACAGTCCTTCACTACATATAATCTTCAGAATGACTGGTCTTTACTATGAAGGAGACTTTTTATGTAAAAATAATAAATTTTGCATGGGTGTTTACTTCTATTAAAATTGTTTTGTAATAGAAAATGCTCAATGTAAAATAAGGTGAAAGGGGACAATGTTGAGATTGTAACAAAAAAGTAAGGAAACAAATTTTATATATATGGGGGGGTGGTAGGGTGGGTGGGGCTATGGGAAAAAATGAGAATTAAGTTGTGTCTTATACTGGTACAAATCCCCATTATGGAGTGCAATCATGATGTGTATATTTACTGTACCAATAAAGATAATTAAAAAAAATTGTTTTGTGGCTTTCATGTCTGCTAGGACCCAAACTGTTTTCATTTTAGACTATGACTATTCTGATAACTTTTTAAAAAATAATAAACAGCTGGAGGTCTTGAAGTATTGGATAGTAATGTGTTTGTGCTGCATGACAGTCATAGTCATGTGGTACATCCGGGAGCATCACCAAGTCACGTGGGGTCTGGCCTAATCTTGCAGCAGGTGGATGGTAGGTACCTCGTAAGTCACTTAACTGACAAAGTAGCTTAACAGACATACTTAACTATCATTTTTCACTGGAGTTATGTTATATTAAGTATTGCAAAATATCTGACATCATTTGAAGGACGCTTTTTGTTTTCAAAGGGCTAGACATTCCTAGTACTACCCTGTTCCTGAACAAGTGCCTGTGACACATCTCCTATGCATCATGCTCCTGAAAGCTGTGCATTACTCTGATCACTGTGATGACTGAGATAAAAAGGGTGATGATGAAGTGTAGTGTTTGAGCTGCCTTGGATGATATTGTGGAAGTATTTTCACAGAAGGCACGAAAAAATTCATGTAACTCGTAATATGTTGCAATTGCTATCTTTCTGTGTCCCCCCATCTTTCGATGTTTTCCATTAATGGGCTCTTCTTGTTCATCCTTCCACTTCCTCCCTTTCACACAGTTTAAATGTCACTAACAAAGGAATTCCTGACAGAAACTTACTTTCCACTAAGGGATCTAGCGGATTACATAAATGCCTAATGGAAACTGTCCTTGGATTTACTTTAAAGAAGTAAAAACTATTCGTCCATGAATAAGTTCTTTTTTTATTTGTTTTTCTCTGTGGCTACTATTCTCCAGAGACCAGTTTTACAAAAATATAAAAAATATAGGCATGATAACTTGGAAAATTTCCTTTTATTAATTTGAAGTCTGTTCACCTATTACTGTGCTAACTACAATCTCTAGCATAAGTCGTCACATTTCTGATGTTCTTTGTGAAAATCAGCAGTTCAGCAACTTACCTTCTTTCTCCTTTGGTGTTAACTGAAGTTTGGAACAAGCGTATTTTAAAAAGTATACAAATACTATGATATATATGTATGCACAAAAGAGCTACCTATTATGTAAAATTTCCCAAAAAGCATATCAAGAAAAATAAACTATTGTATAGGGGGGTCTTGGATCATGAATTTAATACTTTCCACCATTCTAGTTGGAATTTGGCTGCAACCAGAGGCAGAGAACAAATTCTGCAATCAGAATTATGCAAGACTTAAATCTGAGAACTGAGGTGTCACTGTCCTGTATCAGGTGATTGAATAAAGATGCAAGAGACAAAACACTCATTTTTTTCAATATCTAAATCCAAAATTGGCCTTATACTTTCCCTTTAAAATAAATTCAAGTTTTATAATAACACAACCTTTCTATAATTTTTAACATTGTGTAATTTTTCAAGTTTTACAGAGTTAAGATTAACAAATAATGTATATAGTTCAAGTTTACAAAAAGTTGTAAAATGATGTCCCTGGCCATGCTAATGATTTACCTATGGCTTATTTCCCTTTGGAGGGAATTGAGATCCACTTTCTAGTACCAACATGTGTAGCGTGTGTCATGAACTAAGGCCATCAAGCTGGACATCCGGTATCCCGGCACTAGTTATAGCTGAAAGTCTGGCCCCGTGACAGACACGCCTTCTCTGCCTTCCTTAGCCCTGCCCTCCACTGTTCTGCTCACTTCTGTGACTCCAGTTTCTGTGTTCTGGCAAGGTGATTTATGTCCCCTGGCTCTTATGAAGAACACTTCTGATGACATGGGAAGGCAAGCATTCCTTCAGGATACTGAGTCTTTTCCTTTGGATTAGCTACCCCCAGTGGAGGTGCAGGATCAGTCATATGGTTGTTCTGTCTTTAATTTTGAAAGAAACTCAATTCTTACTTGCAATGACCACGTAATTTCAGCCCCACCAACAGTGTGCCTGAGTGCTTTCTCCTCCTCACCTCCTGCAGCCCTTGTTAAACTTTTCAACTTTGACTGATATGTGTTCTAAACACTTGGAGGTAATATTTCACTGTGGGCTTGCTTATATATTTTCACGTTCAGTGATATTGACAACCTTTACTCATGTACCTATCGATAGTTTCTATCTCTCCTTACAAAAAATATTTATATTGGATAGTGGTCAAGGTTCTATAACTCTGTCAACATACTAAAATCTGAATCGGAATCATACATTTTAAGATTGTAAATTATACAATATTCAAATTTTAATAAAGCTGTCTTGAAAAATTAAAAATAAATTTAAAAATGCATAGTAAAATCCTTTTGTACATTTATTAACTAGGTAAATATCACTGCAATTGCTGTTGAATTATGTAGGTTTATTACATATTTAGATAATGGTCCCTCATTTAGATACATATACTGTTTGCAAAAATTTCTACCCTTTGATAATTTTGCTTTTTTATTTTGTTGATTATTTCTTTCATTGCAAAAATATTTGAACTGACAGGGACCTGTTAATTTCTTTCATTGCCTGGGTTTGGTGTCAACCTGAAAAGTCACAACCCAAGTCAGTGCCAAAGAACTCCTCTAGTATTCTTTCATGTTTTTATTGATTTTAGGTCTTACCTTTGAGTCTTTAGTCTATTTGGAGCTGGTTTCTGTGGTGGGATAAGGTAGGGGCGGATTACTTTGCATGTGAATGTCCAGGTTTGTGCTGGAAGGAACCAAGAATAAGCTTTTTGTGGTCCTCTCTGGAGCCTTCTTCCTTGGAAGAAGCCAGGTTTATTGGATCTTGGGGCTGGGGTTGAGCACAAAGCGCTCGCTGGCAGAGGACATATGACTTGGCAAAGGATGAGAAGACTGCTTGATCAGTTGCAGTAGAGTCTACAGAAATAGAAATGTGCAGACAGAGAAACAGAAGAAAAAAATAAAACAAAATGAATGAAAGGACATGAGCTGTGAGACCCTTCCGCACCACAGGACTCAGAAACACTAATTGGAGCATGCAGGAAGTGATAAAAATGGCACTAGAAGAGTCAGCACGTTAGAACTAATATTGACTAAGGATTTTCCAAAATTAGTGACAGAGACCAGGCCACAGATCTAGGCAGTTCTGAGAATACTTAGAAGAATGGATAGATAATTTTGGCTAAATTAAAACAAAAGATCAAAAAATCTAACTTCTATGAAGGAGTCAGGTAAGAGGTGTCTAGTACCTGCCAGGCCCACTGAGTATGAGCAGGATCTGGACAAGAGCATTTTGACATTGAGCTTGAATTTCACTGGTTTTTAAAATTTTCTTTTACTTCATCAAATCATATAAGAAAATTCTTCATATGTGCAGTTACAAAATATAACTTATACAGTCATTTTTAAAAGTTTCTTCTGATTTAAAATTTTACCAGTAAATGTATGTATTGATTGTATATTAACATATGTATTGAGAGTAAACAAATTTGAAAACATTGTTAAATATCATATGCTTTTATATATTGTTTTATTAAAATATATTATTTACTTTTCAGTTGTTTACATTTTCATCCTTTAAATTTCTCAAATTTATACTATTTATGCTTTTACAATGATACCTCAGTTGTCAAACTTAATTCATGCAAAACACAGTTGAACACTGATCATTTCAAACATATTGAACTGAACATATTATTACTATTAGAAATAGCAGAAAACCAAATACTTGGTTCTGACACTCAAAAAAAATTTTCAATTAATAAAAATACACTTACAAATTTATTTTTCCTGGACTTTAACAGATTTCACAATGATTTCTTTCCTTAACTTCATTCTGGTCCTATTTTCCTCTTTTTTTACTGTTAATATCACTAACTTTCTTTGGAGCCATGATTCCGATATTTTACACAGATAAATACACACAGCACAATGATGAATGTTTTAATGCCACAAATCTAGCATGGTACCTCGGCTCATGAACTCTGTTTTCTCCATGAATCTGGAGAAATCAGTACGAGAACAGAATCAAATTTTCTCCTAAGGTCAATTTTCAACCTGAACATTGAATCTGATTCCATTCTTGTCCAGCTCCACTTGGGACTAGAACTGTGCAGAAAACAGAGTTCGCCAATCGAGACATCATGGTGTGTGTCTGGTCCAGAGCAAGGTTAAGGCCGAGGTCTCTTCAGGTTGAATTTTCTGCGGGTCTGTGGAGCAGAACTCCAAACCGTGAGCTTGGAACTTTGCTCTTTGAATTGCTGAAAGTTTGTGCTTGGAGTCCTTTGGCAAACAAGTTATCACAGAATGTAATTGCAACTATTTAAGCAAACAAGGCAATACTATAAAGTCTGTTAGACACTTTCCCGCAGGCCTCAGTCCAGCGGCTCTTGTAGGAAGAACTCAGAACCCGCCTGAGCTCTGGGAGGAAGCCATTCCCCACTCTTCTGTGGATATGGAGTCCCCGACTTCTTCATTTTGGGGGACACGTTTGTGACTCATGAGGTATTCCCGGGGACTCCTGGTTTGCTTAGAGCCATGGAAACCAGAGGGAGATGCAGTCTCTGTCTTTCTTTCCCACCTCTTGACGATGGCAGTGCCCAGTCGGCTCATAACAGCAGCGGGTCATCAGGGCCCAGGCCCTGGTCCACCTGCCCCTGATTCTGCCTCTGCCTTTGGCTTCCGGGCTCCTGGACGCCTGAAGGAAGCCTCGTGTGAGCGGACAGCACAGGGTCTCCTGCCTGTTTATTGGACTCTGTGCAATGCATCTGAAAGGGTGGATTTTGGTAACAAAAATAATCTATCTTTTTTCACATGCAAATAATCAAGAGAGCACAGTGGATTGGACAGTGTGCATTGTTTTTGCAACTGAATTTTAATTATTTATGTATAAATGGTTCAAGCTGTAAAACTGTCACCAGTGCTGCAAGTAAGAGAGAAGTGGAATGATATTGAAATATATAATCAATAAGTAATGAACTGTAATTATTTATTGGACAGTAAATCAATACAAGCAGCATGTGCCCATTTTCATGTTGTCACACACATAACAGATAACGAGCTACAATCAATAGCAGGCTAATTCCTTTGTATCCCTTCCTGTGACTAATTTCATACATATTCATGTGCTCAGCATATCAACTTAGTATTAAACTGCTTTTGAACAAATTAGAAATGTCCTACACTAGAGGCCAGGGATTTAGCTCAGTGTTTCCTGTGCCTTGCAAGCACAAGATCCCTGCTTGATCCCAGTAACCATATACAGCAATGCCAGATATGGTGACTTACACCCAGCAGCAATCAGAACCACGTCCCACAGTGCTGAGTGTGGTGCCTCACGCCTGTAATCTCAGCACTCAGGAGGCAGAAGCAGGAGGATTGCTGAGTTCAGGCTGAGTTCAAGACCAGCTTGAATTACAAAGCAATACTCTCTCTCCAAAAACTTAAATTTCCTACACTTCTAGCTCTTGATAATTTCATGTACTTTATTTGTAAATGTACAATACGCAGTGTGTGTTTTATGCTGAATATAAACATCTTGAAAACTTGTGAACATTTCTCATCCATTTTTATGTGCCAAGTTCTTTACATATATTATAGGTGAAATATCAGAGTTGTAGTTTTCAGCAGACCCACACGTTAACACACAAATAGAAGGCAGGAAGAAGTTGCTTGAGATGAAGATTCCTATCTGTAGGGATACTGGTGCAATTACAAGATAACAGATGTATAGCAAATAAAACAGACCATTTCTGTTTTCTCAAATTCTTTAAATCGCAGTATTGAGTTACTTAGTAGAAACCTTATGAGTACATTTCGAACTTACAGTGAGTGGAGAAGATGTAGAGAATGATAGAATACGTGTGGGCGGGTGGGCGGGTCAGCAGAGGTGTGCCAGGCACTCCCTCACTTGACCACTGGATGACGCATGTGTCAACAAAGTGGTAGAGCAGTAATTCAGATCTGACTCTAATATCAGTTTTCCTCATGGCTAGGGAGACACAAAAGGAGAAACAGAAATATTAAACCCAAGTTCATAGAAAAGACAAAAGTGAATATTGAAATTTATTGATTCCCTTTAAAATAATTACGCAAATGATACAAAAATTGTATTAGAGTGATACAGGTGCTATTATCTTTATTTTGCGAGGGTCTTGACAGTAAATAAAAATATAAAAAATTGCCTAAGATTAGTTATTTGTTGTAAGGTCTGTGATTCAGAGATTTAATCTATTATAATTATTTTCAATATTTAGATACTACTAAGTAAACATTCTAATTGTAACCACAGTTGAAGGAGATCACAAATTTTGCCTGAGTAGCTGGATATGTGTTTTACTATGAATATTTCTGCTGAAAATTATTTGTAGATAAAGTTTTGAAAAGAAAATGATTTAGGTAACTTCTTAGGTGCTTTTTTCTTCACTTCTTTTTCTTCCTACTTCATTGTTTTAACTGAAGGAAGAAACCTAAAAGTGAGATAAAGCCCCATTGTGTTTATTCATCCCTGGATGGGCAGCCAGGCTGATCCTATCTCTTGGCACCTGTGAGCCGCACCCCTCTAATCATGACACGCACTCGCTCTTGGGCTCATTAATTTCATTTCATGGGGAGATTTAGGCACATTCAGATATGCATGTGAGAGTTGGATCACTCGTTCTTTTTGTTTGTTCGTTTGCATTTCTCAAGGTTGAACCCTTGGGTTTAGCACAGCCATTTGTTTATTTTTTGTTTATTTGTTCACAGGGCCTGGCTTATGTGCTGAGTTGTCCAGGCTGGGCTGAAACTCGTGATCTTCCTGATGCTAGACTACAGATGTGCCACACACACCAGGCCAGCTATTATTTTAATAAGTAAAAATAGATGGATTCTCACCACAAGATAGGAAAAAAGTAAGAAGAAACAGAAATTCTGAAATTGCAAAATAAATTAACCAAAATAAAAATGGGGAAGTTCAGTGAGATTATAGCATTTATTACATTTCAGAACTAGAAATGAGAAAGGGAAGGGTGGGCGAAGTGGGGTGGGATCGCGAGGTAAGGAGGGCCTAAGAGTTGCATGCCAAGGATCTTCAGGTACTCAATGTGGAGAGTGAGGACTGGGCACAGGTAAGCAAAGAACTAGCAACATCTGTAAAGCATCTGGGACCAGAGAAGGCAAACAGAAATGGATGAAAATGTCATTAACTCTCTTAGCTGTAAAAGTAGCAAACAGTCTATAAAGGGCTGTACACATTCAGATCGGATTTAAAAAACCTCAAGAACAAAAATGAACCCTCAAATTTATGCTGTCTGTGGAGACGTTCAGGTGGAATGAGAAAACAGAGAAACAAACGCACCACTGAAACAACACCGGAGGTGGAGAGGCTCCGGCAGTGTCCGAGCTGATAGACTTTGACTACTACAAGGGCTGCCAGGCGTATAAAGTTGAACATTCATTGGTGATAAAGGGATATGTCGTCAGAAAGAAATGGCAGTCCTGTCCAGTGGGCACAGAGGGACAGAACTGAAGTAGCCCTGAAGTGCAAGGAGGATCAGACAAGTACCCAGTCGCAGGAGGCATCGCTTTCTAAATATATGTCATTACTTCATGGAATAAAAAATATTAGGGCACATAGCATGAATTTGATGAGTCATGGTATTTCTTATGTTCTTAATATTACGAAAATACTATAATTCAATTCAAGACTTAACCATTAAAATCTATGTAATATGTTTGCAGAAGTCAAAAGAGAGCCTGTTAAATTGTACATATGAAACAGTCATAAAATAGAACTTTAAGTGAAATTCTTCATTGGCAATATACTTTGAAATTAATATGATTGCTCAAATACCTTTCTTTAGATCTTTGCATTTTTTGACAGAAGTCTTTGAATTGCTTATCTCACTTCTACACCAGAACTAGTTCATATTTCTGAGAGCAAATTACTAGAGATCGCAAATAGCTTAGTGCCCAGCCTAGACTTGTTTTAAGACCCTTGGGAATGAAATCAATTAAGAACATAAATGACTTCTAAAATCTGGTGTTGCCTTCCATCACAAAAGACAATGTCTTTTCTTTTAATGCTCACAGACAATTAAGGTCTAAATAACTTCTTTGCAGTTTGCTTTCAAAGCACAAAGTTTTGGAGACACTTGACATCTCTTTTTACTCCGGTTGAAGGAAATGATATTACTAAGATCTTCGTTGCCACCTAATGGGTAAGATTCCTTTGACCATGAGTGCTTTCTTCCTCACTCCTTACCATGTAGACCTGGTTCTTCCTTCTAATCTCAAATTTTCGCACTTTAGCATGAAGGAAGAAAACATACCTGGGGCCTGGGAGTTAGCTCAGTGGTTCTGGCGCCTGTCTCGCAAGCGCAAGGACCCGGGTTCGATTCCTCGGTAACCACATAACAATACTGGGTGTGGAGACCCACACCCAGCAGCAACCAGTATCACATATCACAGTGCCGGGTGTGGTGGCTCACGCCTGTAATCCCAGCACTCGGGAGGCAGAGGCAGGAGGATTGCTGTGATGTGAGTTGGAGGCTGAGCTCAGGGCCAGCCTGAACCACAAAGCGAGACCCTGTCTCAAAAAACCTAAAAAAAGAAAAAAGAAAACATACCTGATGAGTAGCAAAGCTCTTCTCTGGTAGACAAATGCTCCTATGCATGCTTGATCTCATTACTAACACTCACCCCATGCATCATGTTAAACTGAACTTTGTCTGAGCATGACATTTAATCTGCAACTTCCCTGACGTGTCACTTAGTCACCTCATGTACACTGCGGGTACTAAGATGTGATTTTAGGGTTTTTTTTTTTTTTTTTTAGTTTTTCTTAAATATCACTTTTTTTTTTTCATGTGGAATCCCCTGAAAAGGCTCCTATGCTTACAGTTTCTCCTCAGCTTCCTGCTAAGGACAGCTGGCCAAGCTTTAAGAGAAGCTCTGTTGGGAGGTTGGGGTCACCAGCGGTGTCCCCTTCAGCAGAGGGTGGGTCTCTGGCTCTCTCTCCTCCACTTCCCAGCTTCCCTTGATGGGGAGCCTTCCCAGAGGCCCCCCATCCACAGAGCCTTCTCTAATGGCTCTGAAACTGCAAGGCAAAAAAAAAAAAAAAAAATTCTTTGTAAGTTGATCACCATTGATGTTTTGTAATAGCAATGGAAACTGAGTTAGCACAGATATATAATATTTCCCTATTTTAGATCTAAGTCATCTCTCTGATGCCTCAGCCTTTGATCTATTTACTTCTTGATAAACTTACTGGTTACTTTGTTAAATGACAGCCAACATCCAGGTTTATAGCAGCTCAATTCCTGACTGCTAAATCTTAGAAACATCCTCCAGTTGATGTTCATCAACTGGAGACTGGATAAGGAAGATGTGGTTCTTTTATAGGATGGAATATACTGTGCTATAAAAGATGATAAGTTTGAGTCATTCATACTCAAATGAATGTACCTTCAGGACACCCTCATAAGTGAAATAAATAGATTACAGATATGTAAATATTGCATCTTTTCTCTGGCCATGAGGAAATGAAGATGTAAATTAGTTCTAGAATATATAGTAGATATTGTGAAACAGAAAATATTTAAAAGTAAATAATGTGTAGGGGTAAATAATGAGGGGGGAAAAGAATGTAACAGTAACAAAAAAGGGAAACAAAGCTTATCTATGTAGGGGGTGTGGGGCTGTAGGGTGTGTAGGGCAACGGGAAAAAATGAGAATCAAGTCATGTTATATACTAATACAAACTCCCCATGTTGAATGTGATGATGATGTCTATATATAATGCACCAATAAAGATTTGGATTTTAAAAAGGCAGCCAAGTTCTTCACACTGAATCTCCTCCTACTGTTCATGAGTTCCTAGGTGTTCCACCTACTTCGTTGTCAACCCTTTTCTTTCCTTCTGCTTATGCAGCCAGCTGTCTCCTTTCCACTGATGTGATTGGAACTTATCTTCATATTTACATAAGAGCCAGTTTTCATGAAACAAACTCGGACTTGGAGCACTTGGAGGTTACTGGTCAAGACACTTCTGAGCATATCTTGAGATGGCATGCACACAATGCCCTCTCGCACTGCTCCTCATGGTTGAGCTACTTTATAACACCCATACATCAGCTCCTTCCGTGCAGTTTCCTACTGGGGCATTTAGTGGTAATTCTCATTTTACATATTGAGTGCAGGTTTTAGAATAAAGCAATGCAGCTTTTTCTTGATGAAATTGTCAGCCACTTCTCCTAAACTGTAGGACAGAGTACTGTCACAGCTCTCGAATGCTGATTAATCCATCCTGTGTGTGTAACACATGTAATTAATTATAAATTTGGGCAACATGGCAGAAATTGGTCTGGCATGGTGGCACATGCCTGTTATCCTAGGACTTGGGAGGCTGAGGCAGGAGGATTACTGCAAGTTAGAGGCCAGCCTGTACTATACAGAGTTCAAGTCCAGCTTGAACTACACAACAAGAACCCATCTCAAAAAAACCAAAAAAACAAAAAAACAAACAAAAAAACCCCCCAAAAAACACAATAAGCCCCAAAATGTCAGGAATTGTATTTTCCTACTTAATAATCCATGTTTTAATCTATTTTTTAGGATCTATGATCTTTTTCCTTTCCCACTGCAGATTTCTTTGTCTATAATTTTATCATTTTACTCAAGTTTCCAAGGAAATACTTTATCTAAATTTGACTCTTCAATAAAGAAAATCCATGTCGCATTCAGGGAAAATTTTATAAAACTCAAAATACATTTACTTACATCATTTGTTCAAGTAAACCATTTCAATAATTCACTGTTGCATTGAGAATAAGGACAGATGCAAAAGAAAAATGAGACAAATGCTGTCAAGAAGACTTGGTTATCAATGTGTAAAGTCTCCGATTCATACTGACACATTTTAGAATGAACTTTGATACTTTAAAAGACAAATTTAATAATTATTCAGAGTATTTTAGCTATCATGCAATATATGCACCTGAATTTAATTAGCTTAAATATAAAATTTATGACCGACAAGTGACTCATAGTTTTGGGGCCCATAAAATTCATGGATAATTGTTTTTTTTTTCCCTTTAATGGGCAGGAGGTAGTGCCTTTAAATTATCAAAATAATAACAAAATAATAAGCTATTACATAACATTTTCATATTATCATCTTCATATTAGTTATTCAGAGTACAGGAAATAAACCAAAATATTCTTGTAAGCAAGAAACAAGTAGAAAACGTAAATCTTTCTTTTTAACAAAGATAAACTAATAGTATAGATGAAACAAATTAGCTATTTTTATAAGAATGGAATTCATAATTTGGGGAAGTATATGAACGTCTTATTTCTTATTTATTCTTTTCTGTTTTGTTCTTTGGCCTCTCACAGCAGAGAAGCCCTGTGATATTTGAGCTTGATAGTGCATTTTTAAACATCATCGTCTCTGAAATAGCTGGGAGACTTCTCCACCTCAACCATATGATTTCCAAGTCACTTGAGGTGCCCATATCTAGTGGTAGATCCAGGGCCCAAGAGGATGGTGTGATAACCTGTCTTAGAAATGCAGAGTCTCACTTCAGCATGTCTGAGTCAGTTCACAGATTCTAGCACTCTTGATCTAACTGTGTGTCCTTCAGGAGGATAAGTGTGGCCTCTGCTCAGGGGACAAACAGGGAAAACAAGACAGCTCACCTTTCCCAGTGTCCTCCTTATCACAAACACTACATCATTAAAGTATTCTCCACCTTTGCATTTCCATTTGGCTCAATTATCATTAGTGAATCATGGCAAAAATCTGAATTTGTACTTTTTCTAGTTTATTTTCAAATTTTTTTTAAAGTTCATTTCATTGGTTCACTTCTGATATACATAATGATCACAGTCATCATAAGAAATTTGTACCTGTACATGATGTATCTTGACTCTTCTTTTAAATTTACTTTTATCCTCTCTTTTCTTTATTCTGCATTAAATATTTTCACAAAGGTTCAGTCCGAACAAAGTGTCCTACAGCTCCAAGGATAAAGCCAAAAGAGTCACCGATGTGCAGGCTTCGACACCACTGCACGACCCTACCGAACCAGCAACTACCTTTCTCCTTTTATACGGTTTAGTCTAATGACTCTACAGAGACTTATCAGTGGCGCAGTCCAGAGACTTACATGCTTAACATGGTTCTGAAGTGTCCTGATGGATCCATTTCTGTCTCGATTTCAAAATTGAGTATTTCTTTCGGACTTCATCTATATTTGCTCAATCTTTAGTGTTTTCTGTGTTCAGATTTAAAAAGGGAATGTATAACATTAACACAGTGTGTGCTGGGTGTCTAGCTAGAGCTAGAAGTGTGAGACTGGGCTTCACCTGGGAGATGTCATGGTATACTGTAAAACTGTGTTCTCAAACCTGGCATGATTAGACTTAGAAATAAAAAGAATCAACTGAAAGGAGTTCATGACTTAAATATAACTGTATTTTTCATAAGAAGTTCCCTTATGTTGTATTCACATGTTCATTTATAAGAAACATTTTATATTTGTTGGCTTAAAACTTCATTTGTCTCCAAAGACTGACATGTGTTGTTTCCGATCTATCGATAGAAAACATAAGTAACTTTTCATAAGTAATTTGTTCGTAATGTAGACTGTTCAGAAAGCCCCATGACTTAAACTTCAGACAAAGTCTCCAAAGTCTGCCCTTGCAGCACAGCCAGTGAAATCTCTTTTCCATGGTATGCAATGACATTGGTGTCCACACACGCAATTTGTGCAGAATTCGAAAGTGTGATGATTACCTTTGTTCTGGTGATTTGGTACTTTTTTTCTACATACCTAATATATTCTCATGTATTTTCTTACAAGTCTAGTTGTAAATAGAGAAGCAATAGATACAGTTAAAATCAAGTGTTCTTTGATTTTGATTTCAGTTGAACATAATAGCATAAAATATAGCAAGGGAAAAACAATAAAATATTCATATACTCATCAGAGCACAGGAGAAAGAAAATAAAAGGTTGTGCTAATGTACCTTTAACTTTATACAACTTTAGATTTGTCTTGGCATGAGTGCTTGCTCATGCTATTTGTTAAAGCAGAAAATGACTGAAGGGGGCTTTAAAATGGCAAGATGTACCACTGTTGGGAGGTATGGGCCACGGGGAAATCAAACAAGAAAGCCTGTGGGCTGGTCAAATGACTTCAGTAGCTGTGACATCCTGCCATACAATATCCTGCTTCCTCATACTTGAATGGTGAGTACTAGAGGAAGGATAGTATATAACTCTTCGATATGAAATTAAATGACACCCGTGGTGTCTAGCACGATAACTCTTATTTTATCTTAGTAATTCAAAATGTCATCAACTAGAAATTGAGGGTGGTTTTTAGGTTAAAGAAAAACTCAGTCAGGACATAATTTTCAGCATTCAACTCACTTATGTGGCTTCGTTGACTTTTTTACAGCTGATAAACTTTCATGAGTGGGTAGAGAGGGGACAGAGTTGCTTGTGAAAGCACATTGTTTCTGCAGAGTGGCATCAGGTCCAAGATGATGGTGTGATTTTCATTTGTTTTTTACCTTGAAATTCTATCTCCATCAGCTAAACCATGAAATATTTTCAAGTGGATTTGTAAACGCTGAAGAGAAAATACATTTTACCAACCGTATATGACTTGCTACGTTAAACGAGCGTGTCATAAAAAAGTATTCAAAGCCCAAGAGAACTTTCATTCTTTTAAAAATAAGATAATGCTATTTTTAGTACAGATTGAAAATGTAGAGTAAATCCTTAGTGTGTTCCATGTCATGGATGCGGGGGGAGAGGTCAGAGCCCCTTGCACCCAAGG
Source organism: Petromus typicus (assembly GCA_004026965.1). Lineage (NCBI taxonomy): Eukaryota > Metazoa > Chordata > Mammalia > Rodentia > Petromuridae > Petromus > Petromus typicus. Next base: position 18,582 of record PVIR01011414.1, read on the forward strand.
ACGCATGGGTCATGAGTGCTGATTACTCCAAGCAGATACTGTAGATTAAACTTACGTGAAAGAGATAACTATGCAAATTCCCCCATTTCATTTATCTGTAGGTAATAATCTGCAGATACTTAGAAACTCTGAAAAAAAAAATGTTGAAGATTCCTGTTCCTAGTACTCAGTTGACCGTAAAATGAAAACGTGGGTTTGCTATTCTTTCCTTGACAACAAGGACAGCAAATCGATGCGGTGGATCTTGCCAAAAATGACCTCACTGGTTAAAGGACAAAGAGAACGATGCTTCATGAATTTCACTTGAAACTCTTTAAGAGTTCGCTTGTTCCTGGAGACAAACTCCTCCTTTGTAAGAGTGAGTTGGGCGAGTTTTGACTTTTTCCTCTATTTGCTCTTGATCAAGGGCCTCAGAACATTTTGTTATAAAAACTGAGTAATGAAAAAAATGATTGGAGATAAAATATAACTGTTGCCTTTCTAAAAAGATCACTGAATTGAAAGTGTTTTACAAGACAACTGGACATACCTTTATTAAAATGCATAAGTGAGAATGAGTTTGCCTTTCTGTTTTATGTCCATAGTTTCCCATTTTCAGAAGTGGGGGATAATGACTTTGGGTCTCAGTATTCTCAGAATTGTCCCTGTGACCCTCAGCCACAAGGAGAAAGTTTGCAGTATTCCTCTTACTTTTCAGCTGGAAACCAGTCATTTTATCAAAATCTATACACAGTCCTGAGTGGAAAGAGCATTTCACTTTTTACTTCACTTTTTTCTTGTTTTTTTTTTTTTCAGGAAAAATAATAAGTTAAAAACAAATTAGTAACAAACAAGCAAATAAATAAAAATAGACCTATTGTTTTTCTTCATAATTTCCATGATTCATTTGCATGCATTCTGAATCTGTATTCATTGTCACGTACAATATTCTCATTGTTTTGCTTGACTCTTTAATACCTTGAATAGTCACCGCACTCATCAGATTTTGACTCACAGGTTATCTTTGCTAGTGATCCGTCCGAATCCTGATGCCTCACTTTGACCTTTCTTCTGTCTTCTGTGCCTTTTTCTGACCCTAGAATTTGCCTGTGTAGCTCCCTGGGATTCCTCGACCTTAAGGAATCCCGACCCCAGGCGGTGTTTGTCTGTCCACCTCGCTGCCGTCCTAGTGTTCCACGTGGTGTGACGATGAAAGCTGGTGCAATATGAGCACGTTAAATTTAAAAAATGAAATAAGCATAGTTTATTTTGAAATACAGTCAATAATAGTTTAGCTAAAACATTGTCATACAAAAATTAACAAGTTCAATTTTCAATAATTCTATATTATTCTGAATTCTAGTCATAACCTGGTGTGTGTGTTTTTCATATATACACAGATGAGTACTACACATATGCATATGCACATGGATATACACAACATCATGTATGAACATACGTGTACTTCTTTCCATGTAATGAAGATCTTTAGATACTCTCCTACTATACAAATTCTGGGATCTAAGACAGAAAGAAAGATTTTTTTCCTTGTAGTTAACATGTATATATTCATAACAAATCTTTGCGTAAAAGGTATCTAAAAATTGCACCTCTAATTTTAAAGTAATGTATGATTTTTAAGGTACTACTCAAGAGTTTTTTAATATTGCTATCGCTATTTATTTTTTATAGTCTGACTAGTATGTACTGGCAGCACCTGCTTGCAGTCACTGTGGGGAATCGATACACACATGCGGCACGTCCTTGGAATTGTCTCTCTCCTCACCATTCCCTTCCTCCCGTCCCTCTGCATCCCTAGATCCTTCTCCACCTCCACAGGGTCGGCCTCACCTCTCCCATTGTCCATCCATTAGTCTGCTTGTAAAAATGTTTATGTTTTGGGTTTTTCTCACACAAGACAAACCATGTGATATTTATCTTTGATTTATTTTATTCAATGTTATAGAGTCAAGAAACATCTACTTTTCTACAGATGACTCAAACATATTTTCCTTTTTGACTAAGTAGTTTTCTCTCTCTCTCTCTGTGTATATATATATATATATATATATATATATCACATTTTCTTTTTAGAATGTGACATGAAAAGCAATATCAGCGTAAGGAAAGAGTTTGTTAAATACTTAGCCATTCCAAATAAATAAGCCTGATTAGAAATAAAATTGGAGAACAAGCTGGTAGAAATATGTTGATTTAGGAAAATGAAAATAAAAATAGAAATACAAAGGTGAAGAAGTTACTGTGCCACAGCTAAAATTTTTTGTGGAAAGAAATTTCAGTCAAGCTGCATTGACCGTGTATTTTTACCCCCGGAAAAGAATGCAAACCAGGTCGGTGCAGCCCGGTCCCTCCCTCCGCAGCGGTGAGAGCACTGGGCAGGAATTGACTCTGTGGGTCTTGGCCGTGCGTCCTAAGGTACTTGGCAACATCCTTGCTCTCTGCTTCTATGCTGCCAAGAACGACTCTCTCCTGAAGCCGTGATGGACAGAAATGCCACTAGCTTTTTCATCACATCTCTGAAGATGGAAATTGCTCCTTTTTGTGACTGACTCAAGTGGAGCAAGAGGAAGTCCTGGCGCTCGGCGGTGGAGTCAGACATTTAGTATGCGTTTCGACTCCCGATGGCAGCAGGGGTGTTCTTACTCTTCACTTCTGAAGTGCAAGGGAGTGTCAGCCACATTTATAAGCCGTGGGTCTTACGAGAGACCTGACAGTGGCAATGAGGAAAGTAACATAAAAGTAAAGGAAGACAAAATGATGAGAAAAATTTATGAGGATGAATAGAGGGCTTACTACATAAGCACTGATCAGCTCCATGCCTTCTGGTGGCCCCGTATGGCTCCCACGGGTCAGACGAATATTTGTGCTCTCATTTCTTCCCATCAGCGTGTGTGTTCATCTTCAATGGCTTTCTTTGACTGGAAGAAGAAATTCTTACTATTTTTACACTTCAGAAATATGTAGATTGATGTAAAGCGTCACACAGCAGCCCCACAATTTGCAATGCAATGTGGGACTGAGAAGCATTCCACATCCCTACGCCTTATGGTTGGTACTGATTGTATACAGTGTTTCATTAACTCATCTCCAAAACCTTGATCCAAATACACTCTAGATTTGTTAATTTTTATTTATTGTCCTGAAACTCTAACTACATTTCGAAGTGAATATAACCCTACGGTGCAGGAGAGCACTGCTGGTCAGCGATTCAGGTATATGATGAGGCCCAAATTCAAAGCCTCAGTGATCCTGCCTCCCCCAGGGTCGAGGGGGGACTTTGGGTTGACATGTGTGTTAGCGTGCTTCTGTCTCCCTCCCGGAGTGCCAATGTGTATTCCGTGGCATATGCAAACTTAGTTTGATTTTTCCGCTCTTTCCATGACATTCACTATTCAGCCCGGATCCAATGGAAACAAAACCAGATTCTTCAGTGCACAGCAAAACCATACAGGTGATCTACCCTCCTCCTTACACAGAAGCTGATATTATTCTATAATATATACATGAATTTTCCTTTAAGCAACCTCAAAATTGAGACCCGAGTGTCTATCTTGGAAAAAGGCACCATATTTTCAAGTATTTTAACAAAGAGGCATAAAGAATTTTCTTCATTTGTTAGGTTCTTTTGTATGCTGTTTGAATGGCTATTCATTCACCACTGTGCAGTTAAACTATGATGTGAATATAAATGTATTAATTATAATTTTTAGCAATTCTAAGGAAATATCACATCCAAAGCTTATTTAATCAGCCCCATCAACTGACAGTTAGAAACCCACACATTAAATCTTTGGCAACTTATTTTCTTTAATGAGGTGTTTCACATCTTCAAAGCCATGAGTTGATCAAATATGTTTACCTGCTGCTCTTTAAATGTTGTAAAATTGCATATGTTATTTTTGCTAACCTGTAAAAGATAAATTTCTAGCTACTAAAAGTGAACTCAGCATATGAATTCAGTGAAACAACTCAGAGAAGCAACAGAATCATTCACATTAACAATAATTTTTTTACATTAACAACAAATTCACAGTTGCAGTGAAACATCTACAGAATCAAAGCTAAAATGAATTATACCCACACCAAAAATACTCTTTACATTTAACAATTAAATTTATTTGTAATCTATATAATCGAAGCATATAAGAGAGGAATGAGTCCATTTAAATCTCACAGACAATATACAAGAGAATATTACTCAATCATTTGAAACTTTTACTCACTTTACAGAATAGCTCCTTATGGAATTTAATTGACAAGAGCTATGTAATTACAAAGCTCTACCACATGAGAGTGTGGTTTCCCAGTTTTCTTCACTCTTGAGCACCAATGGTGCCATAGCTTGTGTTCTCCTCACACTGGTCCTATTCCTCATCAGTTTCACAGAGAAAACAAGGGACTGGGTGTAACACTGCTCGTAATGTAATTGGAATAAGATGACTTGATTGGACAGACCTATGTCTGTTTCACACGATGATATAAATGTCAAGCCACATCCCTGATATCACCCAGAGGTAATAGTTTTATTGTAGCTTCTAGTACCATTACTAAAGGGTTACAATTACTAATAATTACGAGAGTGTCCTGAGTAGCTGTAAACTACAACTTGTCCCATTGTCACGTGTTTGCATTACCCCACTGCTGATGCTTAGAAAATCAAAGCAGAGGAGATTTCTGGAAATTTATGGTAGTTTCAATAGAGTCTCACAAATTCACACATGCATTCTGAACGTACATGAGTGAAATTTGTGTGCTTATGTCTTTTCTCAAATGGTTAATTGTTAAACATGCCAGGTTGAGGAGTTGTTTCACTCTTCTGCTGCTTGATTGCAGTTAAGACATCATAATTGTTTTTTTATGATCTCTCAGTCTGTTAATGAAAGTGTCTCTAGTGCCAAAAGCCAGATTATATGTGATTTTTCATAAGCAAATGACACAAATACAGAAAACAGTAAGGAACAAACTACATAGTAGGCACAAGTACTTTATTACTAAGAAGTAGCATATATAAACATAGACCAATTTTTAATGTAAAGGTGAGCTAAGTTAGCATTGATACATTAAGGAAGGATGTGTTGTTAATGATAAATTGTTTTAGACATTTCAGTTTAGATAATGAACTGTAGTTACACAAGGCAGAAACTCTGTGAAAATGCAAAGAAAGAACAAATGAGAACCATCCAAGTTATTCCTATGGCTATTTTATAAACCCAAGACCAGATCAGACTAGAAAGAATAAAAATCCCAGCATTTACAAGACTGAAACCTACTGAAGTTAGCATTGCGATAATGATTTGTCAAGTGGCTTTCTTGAATATTTCTAATAACCAGTCAAGGAGCTGCATGAGCAATTGAAGTTGGAAATACATTGGTGCAACATTATTTGCAAATATAAATTATAGTGTTACTTTATTATTTAAAACTAAATAGAATCTATTTATCTGTGTGTCACATGTATGCACATATTTACACAGATGGTTACACCAACATGTGCACATGTGTACTGGGCATCTTTGGCTGTCATAAAAATATACTATACCAGGTAGTATAAACAACATACAGTTATTGCCTAGGTAAAGGTGTAAGCAATTTGAAATCCATGATAAAAGGAGAGCAGCATTCAGTGTGTGATAAGACTCCCTCCTGGCTGGCTGAGCTGCCACCGTTCTTGCTCTCAACTGAATTTTCTGCTCAGAGACCACGGGCAGGAGAGTTCTCTCAGGTCATTTCTTGTGAAGCCCCAGTGAGACCTCCACTTTTAGAAGCTCCTTTGATCTTAGTTACCTCTGTCCTTGGTGGAGCTGTCAGAATGGAGTTAAGTGGAGATACCTGTGGAGGGGAGATTCAATTGGGTCTTAGCTACACACACACACACAGCCCCGCATTTAATGAAACATTGAGTTGCATCATCAAACTGGCAAATAATTCAAACTCTGCCTATATTGGAGCTGTTTCTCTTGGTGGAAAAAGTGCTCTGTGACTTACAGTTATGTAAACCCTTTCATCAGTCTGATTTCTTTTCAAAATCTTGAGTAGGCAGTGTGAGTTTCCCAGCTCAAGAACAGCTTATCTTAGGTCAGAATTGGAGCTGAGAATTCCAGGAGAGTCAAAGAGAGCTGTTGTCATATTTCTGTCTTTCTTTTATTCAGTCTTGCTTTGGACCCCAAACTTTAAGCAATTGAATGGCAGAAAGGATTTTTTTGAAATGTATATTTTATTTTTGTTCAGAAACATAAAGCTGGGTAATAAAGGAAGACATGGCAAAGGTCATCAATGTTTCCTTTGCTCACAAAGGGCAGTAGCATGAGAAAAGCCAAAGGCCCAGAACACCTGATGACCCTGATTTCCCTCTCCTACCCAGGCATGAATACATTTATATTAATTATGATGAAAAGTGAAACCTTCCCCACAAGCCATTGCTATAATGGCTTTTCTACTGGATACTGCAGAATATAATACATAAGGGCAAAAACAGTGTTGAAAATGTGTAAATCCATGCTAAGGCACTGTGTTTTTAAAAGCTACTATATTTTCTAGATCTATTCTACATAGATTTGCTAAAATGCATTTTTAAAACATAAGCAAACAAATGGAGTTCACTTGACAATTTAAGCCTTATCAGTAGCATTTCATAGCATATTATTCAATTTTGGTTTAAGGGAAGATAAGGTCTTTAATTCTGCCATGTTTTTGTTTCAATTTAGGGAATTTCTGGAGAAAAAACATATTCAATTAATAGAATAACTTTAAAGTCTTTGTCATCCAAGAATCATAGTCTATATGAGTTGAGAAATTTCTTACATTGAACGGACATAGCATAGATGAAGTTACACTTAAACTCCTCTACTGAATAGTTATTAGTGTGTTATGAAACATCTGGATTTATCTTACTGGTGTCTACCTTGTCTTATCCATAGTGAATGCAAGGAATGCTGGGAATGACTAAGAAGTGATCCACTTCGCTTGTTCTCTCTTGTTCCACATGCCCCCTAAATTTCATTGTAATAATGAATATTAGTATCTTTGTGGACAAAGAAAATGAATGAAAAGGAAAAATAAAAGAAAAATTTCAATTCTCATCCTATGGCTTTAACTTTTATTCAACCAAAAACTCAGTTTACAACCCAGTTTGTAAATATCAATATATCCTCCATGAGTTTACTCATTCTCTATTTTTGTACATAGGCAAATAATGGTGTGTTAAAATCGAGTGCGTCTGTACATTTTGCTTACATCTGACTTTCCAGTGTTTTCTGCTTAATTACTTTTTAATGTTTTGTTACTCAGCTCATAAACTTTATGACACGATCTGCATTGTTCCTCATATTTTGTATCAGTAGACATGATTCTATCTCCTTGTATACTTCTTTCTTTATATCTTGTCTTAAATTAATAGTCCAATATTTATTTCAATTATTTTCATAAATATTTTATAGCTTTTCCCATTCTTATGCTTCGAGATTTCCTTTGTCAATGTGTTCTAGATGTATCTTCAGGAGTAGTGAAATGTTAGTATTATTGTAATGTGATTAGTCACTGTAGTTATTAAATTTGTAAATTTTCACTGGGGTAAAACATTGACCTGTCTTATTATGAACGATGTGGTTGGTCAGGGAAATGTTTTATTTCTTGTGTTTTCATTTTGTTATTGGAGACAGAACATGGGCTATGTGTGTTGTACCACTGAATTGTTCTGCCAACTTGTGGTTGCTATGATCTGGCTTATGTGATTTTGTATCATTTATCTTCTTGACTTTTTCTGTCCTTGTAAGATTGTCCTAAATTTAAGAATTTTGATTTAGAGGTTTTGAAATTCATAAAGAAGTGATTCATATACTGTTTACATGTAAAGTGGGCTTCTGTTGTAATTAAATAGGCTTTCATTAGTATTTATCCTATTACACTTTCTCACATTAGATCGTGTGTGAATACCCTGACATGTCCTAGAGTTTACATGTATCTGTACAACTTAATCATGCAATAAATGTTCATGTACATTCACTCTAATTACAAAGATATTTGGATTTTTTGGAAAAATGTACTTTTAATCCATATTACTTTTTCCTGTGTTTTATTTGTTCTATGGGTACTAGATCCTGTTCTCTTATTTTCATTTAGATACTTCATAGCTATTTTATTTTATTCTTATTTTTATTTTTTTAAAGTTTTAGTAGCTCTGGTTCACAGCACAAATACCTCCATCTCCGTGGGGCTGCACCACGGACATGACGCGTTTTCATTCATTTCTTGCTGCTCTCTGGCTCCTGCTTCCTCCATATCTTGGTTCATTTCCGGACCAAGAAAGATGAACTCCCCTCCCCCCTTTGTATTTTATTTGCTCTTTATTTATACTTTGGATTTCTCATATTTAAAAGTGTCCTATTTAGACTCATGAGCTGGGATTGCTTCACTTGGTGTTGTGGTCTCACAGTGCCTTTTATTTTCCCACAGAGGGCTCAGGTCTATTTCCATCATGGCGGAGCAGCAGTCTCCACTGTGTGTGAGCCTCACCTGCTCTTTTTCCATCCTGCTCCGGTGAACTGACGGCTATTCCCAAGGTTTTCCTGCTGCACACTGCGCTGCAGAGTGTAGTGTTTATATCAAACCTTCTTCCCATTGTACTCTACTCTACCAGACACACAAATATCATACAAAAATGAGAAGCAAGTACAGGCTGAGAAAAATATGGTTACAATAAGTGTATGACAAGGTTTCAGTCCCGAATATATTTGTATTAAATACAAGCTAATTATTAAGCAAGAAATTCTATAAAATACAGGCAAATAGGAGGGAACACATTATACAAATATATTCAAAAGTATTTGATAAAGTACTTAATTCATTAACTGTCTATAAGTAATTTAAAGCTACAGACCAATATTATTATCTATCTTGGAAGGTCCAAGATTAGACTCTGACAACACACAATATTGGCCTTAAGACAAAACAACTCATTTCACTTTAAAGATTTTAAGAGTGTAAATTTACACCAACACTGAGAAATGTCATTCTGTATCTTTACAACAGTAAAATGTGCAATTACTCTGTTTCACCAATAAGAAGTCTAATGTTCGAAATTAAAATGAAAATACAGTTTTATCAATAGACTGATAAATTTACAATTGTTCCTTTCAGATTGGAAAGCTAAATATTCACCCAGAATGTGGATAAACATTGTATAACCACAAAGTGAAATTTCAGTCAGTAATAAAATATTTGCTGATACAACAAAAAGTGTGTATTTGCACATCAGTTATTCTGAGAAAAAAAGGACAGCAATTACTATGTGGTTTCACTTTCCTGAAAACCTACCGAAGGCATCTGTGCTAAAAGTGAAGAGAGTGTGTGTGTATGTGAGGAGCTGACAGGAGGAGATCGAGCAGGACTGGGGGCTTCTGGGCTGATGCAAATGCCGGACTGTGGCAACACTTACAAATCTCGAGTCTCGGATAAAATATTTGTCTGTAGAACTGTCAACAGGGCATTTCTTTTTCCTTTTTGTATCTCCTGTTTAGGAGAATTTTATTATAGGTGTTCTGAGTACATTTATCCCACATGAAAATTTTAATTAAATTCAACAGTTTAGAGAATTTCATAAATTTGAAATTTTAAGTGTTAGATTGTGCATTTTAAGGGCAGTCAGAGTTATGGATTTGATTTTGAAATTTACCTGACATTTTTGTTACCATTTGGCAAATCTGTGTCCCAGTGAATTCAGAGGGATTTAAAGATTTGCAAGAAATAATTTTCAGACAGCCATTCATTTTCATGAACCTATTCCATGAACAGAGATTTTAAAGTTTTCATATTTTACCCTAATCAACTTTCTACTTAGAATGTTTATTTGTTTTTATTTTTATTTTTTTTAGGTTTTTGAGATAGGGTCTCATTTTGTAGTTTAGGCTGGCCCTGAGCTCAGCCTCAAACTCACATCACAGCAATCCTCCTGCCTCTGCCTCCTGAGTGCTGGGATTACAGGCTTGAGCCACCACACCGGGCACTGTGGTATGTGGTACTGGTTGCTGCTGGACGTGAGTTTCCACGCCCAGTATGGGATGTGGTTACCGGGGATTGAACCTGGGTCCTTGCGCTTCCAAGACAGGCACCAGAACCACTGAGCTAAATCCCTGGCCCCAGAATTTTTAATATTTTTTTTTAAATATGGCTCTACTAGGTGATTTTTCAATCTCAAAATTATAGTTAAAAATAGAAAAATATCATTCTAGTTTTATTACTTCAAATAATCTCTCACCTGAGTTGAATAAAAATTTTGTACTAAAAATTTTTACTAAAATGTTTCTCTAATATACATTATTGATTTTCCTTTTGATTAATAAAAACATTGCCTGACAATATAAATGCTACTGATTAACTTACACATACATAATATATTCTGTGCAATATATTAAATTACCCACATAATGAAGAAATAATAAATCATAACACTCAACAGTATTATAAAAATATTACTCAGTATTAATTTTGTGGTATGTTAATAAAATAGACTAGGCAATAAAATAAAATATTGTTTGTCACTCTTGAACAATGAAGTAGATTGATTATAGATTACATGCTCTGCTCTTAGACACAATCATTTGTCATTTTTCAATTATGGATAAAAACAATGACCAATTCATTTGCATTCTTGGCACTGTTGTGCAATATTGAAAGAAATTAATATGTCAATCTAAACATTTCTCAAAGGTGTGTTGCAATCATTTTTTATATAAACAACAAAAAAAGATTAAGTATAGGATACTGTAGATCAATTGTGCAGGAAAAGAAAGACAAAACAGGGTCAATTTAGCAGGTAAATATGCATAACAGAGCATAAAGTAGCAGTAATATCATCCTGAGTGTGTGTTTGTGTGTATGTCTTGATAGTCTGTGCTTGTGTGTCTGCATTATTTGACTCTATATACTTGAAACTAGTTTGGCCAAAATTTTATGATGATATATGTGTTATAATGGAAGAACAAGCTATTAATTTAGTACAAAATACAATAAAGTAACTTATGGTGTTAACTAAACCCACTGGCCTGAAACACATGCTCCCCAGGACAGTTAGGACAGCTGCAGAGACGAACACAGACATCACGAGTGGCATGTAACTAGATCGCATTTAGCCAGCAGCCTACTAGAGACTCTGTGCCTTTGAGTTTAAAATGAGAATTTCTGCATTTCACACAAACACCTCCATGCATTCTGAGTTTATACTCATACTTGGAGAGAGTACGTTCTAATTTGTCAACAGAAAAATATGTAGATTTAAAACAGAGACGTGCTCATCATCCATGTACATGTGTTGAAACGGTGCCTTTGTACATTGTGAGTGGGGAGCAATTCCGGAAGCAGGTTTTCCGAACCTGTGGTGACAAGGGTCTTTGGCATAACAAAGTGTCTGGAGTTGAGAGGAAAAGGGATGGGCAGGGTCACCCACAACCAAAGCTACAGAAATAGGAACAGGAAATCTTAGTGTCAAAGAGTTAGGAATTTCTTTACAGATAGGAAAAATACTAATTTTACTTGCCTGCAATATTTTAGCATTGATAATCTTTCTAGACATGTCTAATACCCAGTTAACGGGGACATGTCTGAATCTTTGAAGAGTGTCCAGAGTAGGCAACAAGTTCTGGTCTGCAGAGCACCACTCACCTTTGTCTCCCCTGTCCCTTGCCAGGCACAGAAGTAGCACAAATGCACAATCAGGTGTGTAATGAAGATGAGACCAGTGTTATGCTTAATTGAGTCATATTTGTTCAGACACACTTTTAAAATTTCACTATTATTGCCTCAAAAACTCAATGTCAAAACATGGATTGCAGAAAAGTTTTCAGCGTAAACGTTTGTTTCTGGAGTCCCTTTCTGGCAATGACAGCATCCTCTGTCCCTCTGTTGTCCCCCGGGGAAGCTGGACGTGCTGTTGAATTTTGTGCTGAAGTACAGAAGATTGCAGGAAATGAATACCATGGTGGATGCAGGGCAGAGTAAATCGGCACTTAAAAAAATAAGCCTCACATCATGATAAGGGAAAGAAAATCCCAAATAAAAAACACCCACGCTTAGCGATTGCCCTCTATAAGGAAGAAAAAATTCTGCACCCCCCCTGCAAAGGCAGATCTCTGTCCATGGTACTGAATCCATTAAATTGTAACCTAACTATGACTTTGTTCTTTCAACCAATAATTGTTCATTTTGGGGGGGTAAATTATAGACACTAAAATAAATATTTTAAGTGTAACATCAAGAATAATAATATGTATAACATGTGAAAATCATAATCAGAAAAACATAGTTGAATGTCCCATTGTTGACTAAATGCTAAAGGTTAATGCTTTTAGGGAGACAATGTGTCAATTGCTCATATGTTTCATTCTTTATCAGTTCATTTAAACTTCCCTTATCTGCATAGGATGCCACTCAACCTTCTGGGAGGTGAGAGGTATTCCTCTGTTAGGACCTGTCTGCTGATACTCACATTACTGTTCTTTCATTTAGCTTCAAATACTTTATCTGCTCCAAATAGTAGTCACTGTCTCCACAAACTCTGAAGCCACCAATGGATTCCTCTATGTCAGTACTACAGATGAAAGTGCTCTGTAGGATGACATAGACTATGGCCTCCAAGGAAATGCTCTAACCAACCAATTCTAATGTACCTGTGACTTGTCAAAAGAAAAAGCTTGCTATATTTATGCCCAAGCTTATGGAAACTCTCATAAGCAGCTGAGAACCCTGCTTCCCAGTAGATCCAAAGGGTAAGTGTAGATATCACAATCAAAGAAAAGCAGCATCACAGGAGTAAATATGTAGTGTCCTACTCAGTGAGTGCTGGAAAGACAACACTGCTAAGATGCACAATATCAATACAAAATTTTAAAAATTCCAATTCTCTAATTACTTCCTGTTTGGATTCTAGACCACTGACCTCTAAATGGATTCAGAAGAGAGGAGCCAGTCATTCACCTCAGATTTCTGGTAGATAATTTAATCCCCAAGTGTGCTGATGAAGGAAATTTCTACTTTGTAAAATAATTATCTGTACTAGACATAGAAAATTCATGAAGTTCAAATATTTCCATTTTGCCTTCTACAAATTAAAACCGCATATAGGTGAAAATCTTTCACATTGATAACAAATCTTTAGGTAGAGAACAGAGGAATTTACAACAGGTGAATTGAATAAGGAGCCTAAGAAAGTATCGATTAATCTGTAAGGATAAGATGCTACTTGCTTCCAGATGAATTATTTACAATGTACAAAATAATATCTACTTGAAGCTAAATTGAACTCTATGCTATGCCTTCTGACGAGGTCACAGGGATGATGTGAGTGGACAAGATTAGCACCAGCGTAATAGCTGGTAAGAGTTACTAAAATATGCACAGGAGTTTAACATACTCTACTGTGCATATTGTGCATGTTGGAAAATTTTTAAATGTACTATTGAAACCACAATGCAGTATAATACAAATCTCTTAGAAGTATATGTTTCAAAAATATTTTCATAAAATGAGGTTAATTTCATACTTGAAAAGTTTCTCATATTATATATAACAGGGTGGCACTCAAATTATAATGTTATATATTTGTGCCTTATTTTGTACAGTAATATTTTATAGGTAACTGATTTCTAATCTATTTTTCATAAACTTGTGTATATTGTTGAATATGATCGCATGATCTCTAATTAATTTTTTTCAATAATCCCACACTCCAGTTTGAAAAAGTGAGTATTAGAAGTTGAATGAGAATCACACGAACTTTAAAATTCAGAATCCAATCTGTCTTCCCGGCTCCAGATTTGCCCCGGATTTGTACTTTGCTCTAAAGTTAGGTCCAAGTATTCAAGCTGCAGGTGAGATTCAGGAGCCTTCATTGGACACATGATCAGAAGGAAATAACTTACTATTTTCTTTGGGTCCTTGTTTATTGGAAGTTGGAGGAAACACATAGTTTTGTAGAAGACAGTATGTTGCCTTTCTGTGCCACATGTATCAACTTGAGAACATATGCAACTGTACAGTAAATGTAGCCATTTCTCCTTCAGAAGGTCTAGACTAGACATCCACATAGGTAACAGAGGGCCATTACTATAGATGTCCCCATTCTGTAAAGGTTACCTGAAGCAATTAAAACTGCAATGAGAACCCCGTAGTGGCAACTGTGTCCTAGATTTGGCACCTAACATAAAACACAAGACAGAAATAACTACACTCATTTCCCCAGACATTGAGAAGATATCCTTGCTGCTTGTCTCACAGCGAGCTGCTTTCCTTCCAGTCTGGTTGTGTTGTCCCCAGCACCCCTCCTCCATGATGTGTCCAGAAGGGCATGGGGACCAAACTGCTAACACAGATTTCTTTCCTAGTCATTTCCCCATCACTGGCACAAAGAACCCTTAACTGACAAGAGGACAGGTTGACTTCCGCTCAGTTTGGGTGGATTTCATCTAGTTTCCTGGTGTAAAAGCAGCAATGGCAAAAAAATGAGAATTAAGTTGTGTCTTATACTGGTACAAATCCCCATTATGGAGTGCAATCATGATGTGTATATTTAATGTACCAATAAAGATAATTTTTTTAAAAAGCAGCAATGGCAGAAGCACCTCACAGAGAAATGCTACTTACTGCATGTCAGGCAGGAACGAAGAGCAAGGAGGGCTGGGGACAAGACGCACCTTGTCAGTTCTCTCCCGCCAGTGACCCACACAACCTTTCCGACTCCTAACAGAGCATTCAACTCAACTCACCACTGCTGCATTGGCAGATCAAATGCTTTTAAACACACGGGACTGTGGATGACCATTTTAGATAGAAAGCAATCTTGCTATTGTAAGAATCAGTCTATGAGCTCGAGTCTAACCAAAGAGTGATGAGGATAAAAAATAAATATGCAGAAGCAGGTTCAAATCTGGGGAGGAGGAGCTCATGTCTCCCCTAGAGAAGGAGACTCATGTGACTGGTGCACCCTGGATTTATTCACTCAGACTCAGGCCTGGACAACTGGAGTCCACAGGACTCACCCCTCTCCTTCCCTCCATGCTGCTTCTCTGGATAAACAGCTCAGCTTCAGCTGTTTTCACTTCTCCCTGTAGTGTGTCCGTGCACCTGAAACACCAGGTAGAGCTCAGTCTTCTCATCTGTCTTCTATCTATCTACCTTCCTGTCATCTGTGTATCTTGTCATTCTTTCTTTCTGGAAAGTATAGAAAATGTGAGTGTTTTATTAATTTTGCATTCCCCGAGAATCCTTTTATTAACTGAGGTCAGTTCATGAACTTCAGGCCAAAGTTATTTCAGATTATTACAGCTACATATTTTATTAACTAATGCCAACATCAATACAGAAAATCATTGTCATGAAGCTGTAAACACCAACATATTGATTATTAAATGATTTTATTTCTTTGAAGACCATTTAGTGTCTCCGGGCAATTTTTAAAAATTATCAATCTTAGCCACAGGAGAATACTGAGACTATTCGGGCTGTTTTGCTTTTCAAATACCCGTTGCATCACTTTCAGTCCAATGTAACTCAAGCTTCACTTGGCCTAGGCAGTGACAGGAATATAATTTGAATTAATCACCTGTCTGTCACTCTGCATGGAGAGACCACGTCACCACTGACACCCTGCGTAGGCCATGGGGAGTTTCCAAGTTTTCCCGAACTGGCCGCTCTTTGACTGAGGTCCCCGCACATGGCAGATGTAGCTGACTTCTGTGTGATTGCTGCAGGGTGGGTGTGTGCTTTATATAGAATCTCTCTGATGTCTGGGAAGTTTAATAAGCCGGGAATCATAAAGATTTATCTTACACTGTAACAAACTTAATTGGACTATCTCAAGCTCCAGAAAAGAACAGGAAAATGAAAGATTTATTTCTCATTTAAAACTAAGATATGAAGACAGCTGGAATGTTTCTAAGCAAAACTGGTCTGAAATAATCTTTTGGGTCTAGGCCTATTTGTGCCACGAATCAGTTACTATTCATGGAATTGAGAAAGGTCAAGGACAAGGTCCTGTTTCTCCTGTGGGTCTTCACCATGCACGTTGCTCTTCTCTGCTTGTCCGTCCTCTGGGCGGTGGGGGGGGGGAGCTTGTCCCTCTGGAAGACAGGCCACGCTAGCGCAGGCAGTAGGGGGGCTCTGGGAGAAAACCCACTCCACCCACCTGGGTCTGGGCTACAACCCCTGGCCTGTTCTCCTTCCACTGTTCAAAAAATAAATAAATAAATAAATAAATAAAATAACACAGATGCTGGAACATCTGTAACTCCAGGTTAGAGCGCATGTGAGTTAGGTGTCCTGGTGTGACCCTCAGTAACCCTCTCCCCACTCGAAACTCACTGAAAATTCATGAATATACACTTCATCACATGCATATGATGAAGTCAGCTGAAATCTAGGAAAGTCTTCACTCTAAGCTTAAAAACGACCCCACACCCTGCAGGTCCTTCCTGCCACTCTTACCCAGAGACTCGGGAGAGGCCTGAGCTGGTGCTCAGCTTTCCAAATCTGAGATCATCGAACCTGAGCTGTGTTTCTCCCTCGCCTGCCCTCCTGCCCTACTTCAGGCCATGTTTGTGCAGCACGGACCTTCCCCGAGCATGTCTTCCTGTGACCTTCAGGACCTGAAGCTGCTGGTCACCTGCCATCGTCTGTGGACCTTGAGGAGGTCCACTCCTGTGCCCAGCATATGGGGCTCCTGCCGGCTGGTCCTGATCCAGCAGGATCCACACAGCCTGCTGGATTGCAGACAGCCAGAACTGTGGAGCCCAGTTCAGTTTGGGGAACAGTTGGGGGTGAGTGATGCCCAGATTGACACAAATGGATGATTATGAGAAAATATGTAGAATTATATTGTTACGGTTAAAGGAAACCATAGCCCATGACCACTGATCCCTAGTGAAGTAGAACCTATCTATGATATTCCAAGGTATGACATTAATGAATATGAGCTAAGGAATACAAAAATATCATTAATTGATGCGAAGTAATTTTACTTCACTGACTAAAGACCAAAGCCTGAGAGTTGGAACACATTTAATTTTGACCTGCCACTCACATCTGCCATCTGATGAGATCGCTGAGATTGTGTCTGTTATGGATGTTTGTGAAGTCTGTTTCAGATTGTGAAGTTTCGGATGTTTCTAAGCTTCCTCCTCCCATGACTATTTCTCCATGGCAACAGAGAGTAGAGATTTTTTTCAAAGAGGTACTTTCCAGCTGACACAGAAATCCCACAGGTCAGTGACGTCTCAGACAGAGGGCTCCCTGATGTTCATTTTTTGGTAAAGGGAAGAAGTCAAAGTCCTGTAGTCAGACCTAACTAGACTGGCTTGGCTCTGCTCCATTTGTGAACCAGCATTGTGTCACCTGCAGTGGGGGGGTGCATGTCTGTCTCCTCCAGCTCTGACATGATCAATGACAAAGTATCAGCATTGCATACATTGAAAGAATGGTCCCTGCTTCACTGGACCTTCCTTCTTTCTGCTGTTTTGTTCCAATCTTGAAATGCTGAGTGAATTTGGAATGAAGTCCTTTTATCTACAATGTTTTTTAAAGAGTCTATTTTCTTCTTCTTTCTCCATTGTTTTTCTCAGTGATTGCCAGGGAAATCTGAAAATAAAGGAAGACATGTGAGTGTGTTCTGATAACTATTTTGTGTCAAACATCTTGACAATGTAGTAGTATATAATAAAATGATTTCACATTCATGGATTTTGGGCTCCAATATTTAGAGATAACATTGTAGATATGTTCATATTTGCTACAGCTGTTTTGGTCTCCCCCCTTCTCTCTCTCTCTCTCTCTCTCTCTGAGAGTGAGGATAGTGTGGATTGAACTCAGGGCTGTGATGTTAATTTACATCATCAGGCCTTTTCTTTCTTTTCTTTTCTTTTTCTTTCTAACAGTGTCTTGCTAAGTCATTAAATTGCTCAGGCTGGGCTCAGACTCATGATTTCCAGCCTTGGCCTCCTGGATAGAGCGCTGGTGTTGTGGGGGTTTACCAGGAGCCCTGGCTTGTGCACTTTCTCACTCCTAGCACTCAGGATGCAGTGGGCTCTGCAACTCAGTGGAAAATAGCAGATTCCGTCACCCAATTTCAGCAAAGCTGAAACTCGCCTGAGTGCGCGGTGTCAGGTTCTTGATAAGAGCCCAGTTCTTTCTTCTGAGTGGTTTTGTTTCCTTCTAAAGTTTGAGTCATAGTGCTCCCCCCAGATTCACACCTGTTTTTGCTAAAATTCTCCTCTTTACAGTTAAATAATTTTAACATGCTTTCACTCTGAAAGAAATTTAAAGTTTTGAAGCTCTCCTTTGGCTTTGACTTCCACCTGTCTCTTTCAAAGATGAAAATTTTCTTTGAGTCTCCTGGCTCATTTCTTGCTCAGGGTTGCGTAGCGCACAGTTCTGGACAGAAGACATGTCCACGAGATGCAGTCTCTTCTGGCCCACAGTGAGGAAGTGGGGACTGGCTTCTGGGAATTCCGGCCTGGTCTGAGGCTGGGCCTATGAGGGAAATGCTGGGAGATGGCTCTTACACATTTAAATCTTCTACAGGATTCACCCAGGAGCACCCAGGGCTGCACCCTCTCTGAGTTCTTTGATCTGCGTCCTGGCGTCATTACTTTAAGAATGCTTCACTCCTTAGAGAGATGGCATTAGCCGTTTACATGCCTTCAAATACCATGTGTGATTGAGAAGTTTATTCTCTCTTTTAAGAACGGTTCTTTTTATTATTCCATGTTTGTGGTACGCAGAGGTCACACCCAGCACCAGAGACTTGAACATGTACAGGACGCATCTTGGTGCTCCTCTGTCCCCTTGCTCCCCTTCCCTCCGATCGCTCTTTGCTTCCCATTTACAGGAGCTCTGTCCATTTTCCTCCTGTTCTGTTTTTCCTTTCATCCCCTTTTCCTTCCTTGACTTTCTTCCTGTCCCTGTTCCCCTTCCCAGTTAAACAAGTTCTTTCTACTTCCGAATATGTACACTTCAGGTTTCTCATAGATGAGAAATAATGTTATTTAACTTGTGTGTCTGATTAGTTTCACTTAAGGTCATGATCTGGAAGAATGTTTACCATATGGATAATTATGTTTATGGCAGCATAGTTTATAATAGATCAATCTAGGAAATAGTCCACATATCCATGGACAAATGAATGTGTGAATGAAGAAAAGGGGGTATCTATACAGAACGAAATACTACTTTGCCATAAACAAAGGAAATCTTTGAAAAGCCTATTGAGTTTACCAGGTATCTTTTCTATTTTCCATGTCCTCATTTATAGCAATGTTTCCAAACTTCCTACAGTACACAGTTTAAGTCACTGTGGGAATTATTTATTAATGTTTAGTTATAAACATCAATAAAACACTTCCCCCTCTTTTTCCTCTTTTACCTTCTTGATACTTATCCGGTTTTGACCACTGAATTATCACAAAAGTAGCATTTCACATTTTAGGTTTAATATTTTTCTTATGACATCTCACTCATAACACAAAACTCTGCTATTTTTGATTGTGGCAAAACAACAGTAACAACAGCAAAACTGAATCATTTTATTGTTGGAGCAGAAATACTGACACTCCATAGATTTTGGTGTCTGCACTGAGTTGGAAACAGATGCTGAAAAATGGGCATTGCAGTTTCCATGTAACAGGAGCAGCAGCTTCCTGGTGAAGGGTGGGAGTGCCCCAGTCCACTGCACTCTGGGGCTGTGGAGCCCAGGGGGGGCATGTCCCTCGAAACAGCACAGCAACCGAAAACACCTGCAGGCAGCTTGGGCCTCTTCCTCTTCGGGACACACAGCGCTCTTCTGTCTTGGGTCAGTTTATGCTAATATTTAACAGAAAGTGAAGCACTCTGAGATAGTTGGCAATTATTTTTCTCTCTAATCTCATTCTTCAAAACCAACAAATGGAAATCAATGAGCGAAAAGTATTGTTAGTACAAGTGGAAATTATCATTATGTTGGTTCATGAGAAAAGAAAATTAAAATCCCATTCAATCTCACATCCCTTTACTAGATACTGTGCAAAACAGAAAATGCAGAGAAACAGAATCATATCCGGAGCAAGGTGACTATATAAGAAAGAAATTTTAGTCTAAGTGAAAACTTTAAAAACATAATATTTTGAAAAAAGATGCAGTACTAGTAGTATATTTAACAGATTATGAATACAGGGCACATTATGAACACAGAGTTGTTGAATTTTGGAATAAAAAATTATCAAAGACCAGATATAGTGAATGGCACTTGGCAGACAGAAAAACTCCATGGCTTAAAGATAGGAGAACGAAGTGAAGAAAAATGGGACAGAATGGAAAGTGCCACCATGAGTGAGCTCAAGACCCAGGGAAGCATTTTTCTTTTGTTTTATTTCCGTTGGTGGGAGCTGAACCCTAAAAGACTGAAGATGAAAAGTGGAACTTAGCAGGGAGGACAGGAAGGATGCCAGTGTGTGCAGCCTCGTGGTCAGTGGTAGCAAATGAGGGTGTCAGACTGAGAAGGAGAAACTCAACCTTCGTGCTTTTTCATATATATATATATATATATATATATATATATATATATATATATATATAATCACAAAGTTCTTAAAACCACTAAGCTACAGGAAACTGCAGCCTGCCGAGACCCACATGCCATTTGCTTGTTGTGATCCTGCTTGATGGGCTTTACTTACACCTGCGATCCTCATGCAATTTAATAACCGCTCCTTGCACTGCCATAGGACACCCAGCTGGTTGTTCCCAACAGGAAATTGGAAATTCGGGATTAGTGGGGGAGTGAGTATGATTGGATACACATATCTAAAAGATATTTTCATAAAGCCTAGGGCCAACACACCGGGAGCAGATGGTGCAGCGCTGGATCACAACTGAGCAGAAAGAAATGGAGAAGGCATGTATCTGAGGCAGGAGGGCAGAATGCAGGCTTGTACTGGGTAGTTCAAGCAGCACTATTCAAGTAAAAATATATTAAACCCTAATGGAAAAGTAAGACCATGGAAGACAATGTTTGTGGTCAGACTGCCAGGCATATTACTAATCATGGATATCTGTACACATTTGACACTATCAAAGTGGAAAGGAATATGTTACACCACCTTGATTTCATGCAAGGACCATTCTGCACTCAGTACTCCTCCTACCTGAGTGTGCATTGTGCTTGACAATCACCTGGACTGATAAATTCAGCTGATAGTTCACTCATTGTTCATTTTCTGTATTATCAGGTAAATCTCTCCTTGTCAGTTAACTCTTAGAACTATTTCCCACAGCTTTACTAGTATTGGCCATGTTCCATGAACTCTTTTGCACGTATTACTCATGAGTCAAACTAGCAGTGTTTATGTTTCCATAATATGTGTACTTTCCTTTTCGACTTTCTTCCAAACTGGTAGTTATGTCCCCAAAATGATCATACCAATATCCAGAGCAACAGGAGTCTCGATAGTCCCTTCTGTCTTCACCCTCTGATGGTCTGGCCAAAAGTTACAATGTTTGTCAACTTGGATTTAGTTTTCTGAGAAGGGGTAAGTTTAAGCCCTTTGAGGATGTGTATGTATTTGGCTTATGACTGTAGGTTAAGAATCAGGCACTGTTTCTTTCATACGATAGACAGAAATCTCCAGCTGCATCTATGGTCTATCATTAATACTCACCCAGGTATTTCATCGACGTCCGGTGTGCCGTGCAAATTAACAATCTTCATAATAGATGTTGAGTGCAATAATGTATAGTTCTGTCTAGCATTTCCATTTTGAAACATCTGAAGATTAATAATCAGCTTTTGAAGATATCCCTATTGTCTGAGAGTTTGGGAAATATCAAGAGAGATGCTCATGATGGGCCTCCTATTGTTTGAAACAGTTCGCCATTTCAAAGGAAAGTTATTTATCTTTAGAATTTCATACCTTTGTAAGCAGACTGAATTTATTTTTATATTATGGTAGCATGTGAAGCCATTATTATAGTGAAGATACTTTTAAGCAGTGCCAACAAACAGCACTCCAGAGAAGTCTTTGCAGGACAAATAGAATTCCAACTTTTCATTTCCAAGTTGTCTCTACTGCTTCATATTACAAAAGCAGGGTCGAGCACTTACAGCAGATATTTTATTTCCCAGATTCCCAACAATATTCATTAGCAGATATTTTTTGAAAATTTCTATGGGGTCCTACATGGTACGTAATTTAGAAAAGCAAAATCATATTTATACATTTTATTAAAACCAATTTTGAAAACTGCAAACCAGTAATGACTAGGGAATTTTTATCTATTATATAATTACCAACAAAACTGCTATTGATATTCATAGTGTAAGTGATATTTATTGCAAATAAGGCATTAAAAGGATTAGTTCAAAGGATCTTTAGTTTTGTTATTGACTGTGCACATGCTGATAACATGCGAGTGCAGCGTGGGAGTCCTTGCATCCCTGGGCCACCTGCCCTCAGGAAAGCATTCTGAACATTGCTTCCTCGGGATACTCTAGGACACTGATTCAAGTATCAGGCATTTCAGGACTGACCTGCCAGCCTTGGAGCAAGAGTGGTCAGAGGCTTCCAAACCTTACTATCGTGTCCTTTGTCTCACTGCCCCATCTGGCTTCCTAGCATTCCGTGCTTTTTAAAAAATTATTTGCTTGTTTTGATTTTACTTTTCCTGTTGAGATATCACATTTTTACGTAGTCTAGGCTGACTTTACACTCAAGGGATCCCTCCTGCCTCAGCCTCCAGAGTGCTGAGATTACAGGAGTGTACCACCATGCCTGGTTCTAGATTTCTGTTGTTTAAATAACTAAATCTTCGTATTTTATTTATTTAAGAAAAATACTTCCACTTTAAAAATAATTTTTTGACTGATGCATTTTGGAGAAAAAGGCGAAATGATTTTGAACTAGTGTGTATGTAGAAGAGGTATTGGGTGACCACAAATCTAGAGGAAACTGGAGGTGGTGGTCTGTAATTATTGAGAGCGGTGTAATACTGGTGTGAGTTTCTCTTCTGTCATCACAGTGAAAGTATCATTCTACCACCCAGTTGTTGAGAGGCTGCCTGTTACTCGAGTAGATAGTTAAAAATGGTTTGGTCCATGTCTTGCCTTTGACATCTTTGTTTTCTTGTGGTCTAAATTTTTATCATACTGTTTGTACATGACTTTCTTCTAACAACCTTAATGGTGAGAGGTGCTTCCTAATCTAACTACTCATGTCATCTACAAACGTATCACAATTACAAACTAGTCACATTTATTCATGCTTTTGATTACATAGATGGTATTTTATTGTGTATCTTTTATACACTGCTTTAACATTTCCCACAGAATTCCCTTTGGGTTCTTATTATATATTCTAGCCTGTGTGTTTCTTCTCGTGGCATTTTTGGATCTAGGATTTTATTACACAGCGTGCTTCTACCATCTTCCTGTGATTGTCCCTGATGAGTAATTATAACAAATAATGCTCCCTTGAGCATCTCTCTCTTGTCCTCACCGTGGACAGCTGGGAGCTGTTTTTAATAATGCGGCCACAGACAGAGACCTGGACAGACTGCTCTGAGTGGCGCAGGAGGCAGCGTTCCCACCGGCAAGAGCTGAGCTTTCCACACCCTTGGGTGGCCACGGAAGCCTGGCACCATCAGGTCTGGAAGTGCTCAGGAACAGACATTCGGTGTCTCTTTCATTGTTTCAATTCTCATGTTTAAAACTAACAAGTGAAAGAACTTGTCTGATTTTTAAAGGTTTTGAGATTTGATATTCTGCTAATTTCTAACTCATTAGCCTTTTGAGATCGTTGCTTTTGTGTTGTTGACATATTAAAGAGTTTTTCTGAAATTACCAAATCTCAGGGAATATGTACCTAAAGATACAGTGTATCTGTGTGCCTCCCACCTGCAATTCACGTATTGATAGTGGGTGATGCAAGTTCAAATGCTACTTCATGCACCAATAGGCTCTAGGGCCAAAAGTCGTATTTAAAAAAATTAGGCAGTAGTGAAGACTCAAAATAAAAATATTTTGAAATGAATCTACTCAAAATAAAAATTGCCCAAGGAAGAAAATTTAAGATGCCAATTACTCTTCCATGCAAGTAGTTGGTGGACACACTAGGTCGAGTAAGGTGTATTTCTGTTGATCATGAGAAAAGTACATGTCTGTAGTTCAAACAAGATGTTACCACTGAAAAAAATGATTTAAGAAACAAAAGCACAAAAGCATTTATTTAAAGGAGCCAGTTCATGTGTCACTCTAGCAAAGCACTGGGCTAGCATACTTGTCATTTGATTGTGAAGTTCAAGAAGATAAAAGCCAATGAAGATTGCCTTTTAGAGAAACTTCTTTAGCTCTGTGATCTGCTGCTGGGAAAGGTATATTTGATCAAATATCTTCAAAAGCTCTGTGGACTGAATATCATTTTTGTGTGTGGAAGTCCAGACACTGCAACCTCACTGCAATAAATTGAAAACTGAATTTCTTATCTTTAAATATCTCTTTGAAATTGTGCATTCTAAATACAAAGCATTATGACTTAAAAGTGTTGTCTCCTAATTTGGAGAAGAAAAGGGTATAATGTAATTTCCTAACACAAATGGTCTGGTGTTTATTTATCCCTTTCTGGGTCATACAGCCTTTAGTCACCCAATTCTGACTGCACATCAAAGAAAATATTTAGAGGGGGGATATTGCAATGCAGCTGATGATTCAGTGTAAACATGACCCTCTTAGCTCTTCCCCTATGATAACTTCAAGACTTACAAAGAGTTGCTCATTCTATCATTATTTGCAGCCATGTGTTAATGTATGTTCAAAACATTCTATGAGAACAATTTAAACATTTTAAATAAAATTATGAATCTGGAGTTTTGCCAAATATAGCAACTGGACAAACAATAGGAGGACATTGTTAACACAATTTCTCCACAGAGAGACTAATACCTTCATGCCAGTGACAACGGTGCCACCCTGAAAACAGTTGGCTTTATGACGTACGAGAGTGAAAAATAACATTACTGACTGATGTCCAGTAAAGCACTTTCAGTCTTCAACACAATTGCAACCATTTAAATCATCTGAGAGTAAAAATATTGTTCAAATCTTCCAAGATTTTCCAGTGATCCTTTACATAGAGCTGTACTGAGTGTGTTAAACTAAAGAAATGATTGAGTTTGGACTAATATCTCAGTTTTTAAATTCTTTGACACGGATAGTCATAGTGATGACTTGTGCACTGTTTCATTTCTAGTTCATACCACAGACTAGAAGGCTATCAGCAACAACAACAAAAAAATCAGCTTTCAGGAGAATGATAATTCCAAGATGAAATTACTTGTAGAATCCATGTGCGATGAAGAAAACTTTGTGAGTCGACAGCCACCTTGTCTGTGGGGCTTGACAAAAATAGCAAATGTGTTGTCTGTTCTCTGTTTCCTGAAGGCTCTGAATACAGTTGGAAACTCTGCTTTGTTCCTTCTCCGATCTGAAAGTCCTCACCCCCTAGTACTGTCCTCATGGGGTGAGAGTTTCAGTACTGTGGAAGAACACAGGTATTAGTATGTAGAAGTGTGCAGACACAGACATTAGCAGGTAAAGAGTTAACTACATGTTTCCCTTTTCAACAACTCGTTTGCTTCTTACAATTACACTATAGAAATCTTGGTAAGCCAAGAGAGCTTCATGATTTTCAAGTTGTTCTTATTTTTAAGAAATGTAATAACATATGCCCCAGGATTTTGTATTCTAAGGTTTTGTCATAAATGGTATAAAATTAATTTGTAATTTATATTACATTAAACAGACTTAAATTGGAATACTATTATAAAATGAAAATATATGAAATATACTAACAACAAAATGCTTTTGATACTTTCATATTTTTCATATATATCACAGCTAACAACTAACAACTCAGTGGAAACAAAATTGTATTTGCCAAGTGCAGACATTTCAGAGAACCTAACTTAACTAAGATAACAGAACTTGTACCTGTAATTTAAGTTAGTAAGAATGTGGGAAACTTGGTCTATCTTTTATGATCAAATTTGCATATTACATCAAGAAAGAGTAAATCCTGGGGGAGGAGTGTAACTCAGTGTTAGAAAGTGTTCTTAATGTGCACAAAGTCCTTCACTGCATCTGCAGTATCAGAAGAGGAAAGAAAGAAGAAAGCAAGAAATCAAGAAAGAAAGAAAAAGAAAGTGAGAAATAAAGAAAAGAAGAAAGAAAGAAATGAGAGAAAGAAAGTGAGGGGAAAAAGGAAGGAAAAAAGAGTAAATGGTAAGATCAAATTAAACAATATAAATAGTCATTGTAAAAGCATGGCATATATTCATGATGATAATGAATATTATTATTTTAATGTTTCTTAACAAAACATATTTTTCTTAAAGTATTTTCTTAGTATTGAAGAAAGTATTGAAGCCTTGATAATATCAAATGTGTGTGTATGTGTGTGTGTGCACGTGTGTGTGTGTGTGTGTGTGTGATGTAGTAAATACTTTAATAGAATTTCTGAATATTTTTTGTTTAAAAAGAACTCTGTTTCCTATCCTTTGGGTTAACTTGTGCTGACTTGTAGAGGAAATGTTTACATTCAAACTTAAAATCAGTTATAAATCAAAAGGACATGAAAATTTAATTATGAAATAAAACTAAAGCTTTGCTGTTCTCCCTCCATCCTTAGTCTTTCTCACATCTATAAATCATGAAGCTACTGAAAGAAATAGAGAAAGTGGGTTTAGAATTAGACTGACATGAAATATGGTTACACAAATATGTGAGAAAGAACCAGGAACTTCCTGAGAAGGTAGAACAGCTGAGGTAAATACAGAATTGAATTAACTCCACGATGTCAGTTTTACAAACCAATAAATCTTATGTGTAGTGTGTGAAATGGTAAAAATGATTCCACCTAATTAAAAATGGAGTACTGCATCTAAATGGGCTCACATACCTCTCCAATCATGCAGATAAGTCATGTTGATGCTCAAAATTAGACCTTTGTTGCAGAGGTTATTATCTAATATTTGGAAGTAACACCTGTAACTTAGCTTGTCTTCTAACTTCCACATGTAATGACATGGTTCATCTGTTCCTCTTGTAGAGTCCAAACTTTCTTTCCACATCCTTATCCATCACCTGCTATGAAAATACTCCCAAGAGGACATTCTTCATCTTTATTAAGGTTTTGTGGATGGCTTATTGTGCATTATCAAATATGATTATGGGGAGAATGCACATTCTGTAGCAAATCGTACTCAGAAATAATCCAGCACTGACGAGTAACCCTCCTTCTTCTCCCCCCGCTCCCAGCACAGATTCCCTTTCAAGCAGGTGCCACTGAGCTCACAGCCTTGGGCCCCAGCTCCATCTTGTCAGGCCCAGGCCCTTGTGGAGAGAAGCCTTGGGCATCTGTGATCCAGATTTCTTCAGCATGACTCAGAGACAGGAAGTTCAAACCTGAACATCAGAGCTGAGTTCATCCGGGCCCTGAAGGACACCACCCCAGCTCGGGGTGCAGCCCCATCAGGGAGGCAGCCGCCTGGGCCTCAGCCTCTGACTGCCCTCTCTTTGGCCCTGATGCTCAGCATCACAGTCTTGCCTTACGCAATTTCCTAAATGAACAAAGAGGCCCCAAACTATGCGCCATTCACTCATCCCCAAAGATTTGACTTCAACAAAAATTGCTAATTAAATAAATTAATAATAACTTAAGTGCATCAAAGTTTTTTTTTTTTTAAAAACTACTTTGAAGGAGTCCATCAAAAACCACATAACTATAAAATTTTAAAACAATTGTGTTTGCAAATCCTTTCAATGTTCTAAAAACTGAGTTGTACACTTTAGAGGCGTGAGCAACATTTCATTTGAATTATAGCTCAATAAATCTGTAAAAATTAGTTCAGAAACAAGTCTTTAGTGGGGCCACGTGTGCACTGGCGAAGTGAGGTGGCCCCTTCCAGGCCACCAGAGCGTCCTATCCGCAGGAGGATGGCGGGTGGACGCCGTCTGCCTTTCAAGTCTCAACCTCAGGGTGGCAGGGACAGTGCCTCGATGAACAAGGGGAGGGAGTAGGAATGTGAACAGGATGTAATTATGTGTTGGGCACCGAGTCCCCTGCCACACGCTAAGGTGCGTCACACACTGTTTGTCAGAAATATTGTGAGTGCATGCGCGGTTTACCGTCACCCCGGCAGATATCCACGCACACCTTACCGCCTGCTTATTTCACTCTTCTTCCCCTTCCCTATCCCCATGTGTTTTTCATACGTGTCTAAATTATTTGTGTGAACTCCTGTTGTGGCGAATAGTGTTAAAGTATTTGGGTTATTCGGTCCGCGCTCGTTTTGTTCAGCTGGAGGTTTTGGAATGCTCGGGATGAGACGTGGGAGGATGAAGCTAAGAGAGCCACGAAGGCTACAGCAAATCGGTGGTGGGCACGTCTGCGTTTATGACAGGACAGAGCGCTGTTAAGGGCGTAGTGTTCACTTCGTAGGACGGAGATTACAGATGGCTCAATTTTGGGGGTATTTCTGTATTATTTACAAGGTTTTAAATTGTATATGTGTAAATTATTAAATTAAAAGTAATTGAATACTTTTAACATTTATCTGACACTAAGTAGCCCAAATTAAAGACATATGATTTACTTTAGCCCTCCTAAATAAATCCCTAGGAGAAATGATTTATTTGCAAGTTGTACTATCAGTTGTTATTTTGAAAATCTC